>VDFB02129730.1:47311-77401 GCA_007258455.2 Sequoia sempervirens
CCACATAACCTCGAATACTGAGAGTCCTCTATGATTCAACCAAGTTCTCATGGTAACACAAAGCATAGTCTGAAGTGCCCTTCAGATATCTAACCACTCTCTTTACAGCATCCCAATGTGTCCTTCCAGGATTAGCCATAAACTGACTAAGTACCCCCACTGCTTGGGCAATGTATGGCCTTGTATAGACCATTGCATACATAAGGTTTCCAACCACACTAGCATACAAAACACTGGTCATGTCCTCCATCTTAGTAGGAGATTTTGGATAGTCTTTAACATATAGCTTTGTTCCCTGCAAAATTGGAACAACTAGCTACTTGCAATCAGTCATGCAAAATCTCTCTAGATCAGTCTTGATATACTTACTCTAACAGAGCCAAAGTTTTATATTCTTCCTGTCCCTGGTTATTTCCATTCCCAGAATATACCTTGCTACACCAAGATCTTTCATTTTGAACTTTGCAAACAACTAGGACTTAAGATTAGAAATCATTAGCTTACTATTGCCTATGAACAACATGTCATCAACATAGAGAGCAATAATAAGAAATTGACCACTTTCAGCTTTGTAATATACACAATGATTAGATTTTGATCTTACAAATCCCAATGACAAAACAAAAGTGTCAAAATTTTGGTACCACATTCTAGGAGACTGTTTTAACCCATACAGAGATTTCTTCAACTTGCAAACCAGTCTTTCTTTACCATTTTCTACAAAGTGCTCCAACTGGGCCATATAAATTTCTTCTTCAAGATCACCATGAAGAAACGTTGTCTTCACATCCATTTGTTCAATCTCTAAGTCATACGCTGCAACAAGTGACAAAAGAAATCTAATAGATGTCAGCTTAGCTACAGGAGAAAGGATTTCTCCATAATCAATTCCCTCTACCTGGGAATAACCTTTTGCAACCAGCCTCGCTTTATATTTTTCTACACTGCCATCCAGACCAATTTTCTTTTTAAATACCCATTTACAGCCCACAACTTTTTTGCCTTTAGGAAATGGCACCAAACTCTAGGTATGATTATTTTCTAATGATGCCATTTCTTCATTCATGGCTTCTGACCAAGAGTTTGAATCAGAAATTTTAAATGCATCTTTCACAGTCCTAGGTTCATCAGCGCTAGAAATTAAAGCATAGGCACAAGTAAAATCTATCAAAGAAAACCCATACCTATCAGGTTGCTTACTTTCATGAGTTGACCTTCTCATAGGCTGAGGCTGAGGTGGTTCTTCATCTTCTTCAAAACTTTCAGAGCTACTTGAGCTTTCCTCAGTATCAGGTACATTTTAATTTTTCAATTCCTCTTTATCTGGTGTTGGAGGAATATCTGCTACATCCTTTTCATTTTCTGATTTCTTCTCTGACTGCAAATCTAGTGTAGAAGGCTTCAGCTCACGAAAGATAAAACTTCTGCTGTACAAAATCTTCTCAGTCTCAGGATTCCAAAGATTGTATCCTTTTATGCCAGCACTATAGCCAATAAAAATACACTTTACAGCTTTTTTTTCCAACTTAGATCTTTTTTCAAATGAAACATATGCATATGCCTTACAGCCAAAGACATGAATGTGTCTTAGAGAGGGCTTCTTTCTAGACCATGATTCCAAAGGCGTCTTCTCAATAATAGTAGAGTTAGGAGAACGATTTACCAAGTAAAATGCTATAGAGACTACTTCAGCCCAAAACTTCTCCTCCAAGCCAGCACTGCTCAACATACTTTGTGCTCTTTCTATTACTGTCCTGTTGAACCTTTCAACAACACCATTTTGCTGTGGAGTGTAAGGTGTAGTCTTATGTCTTTTAATCCCATGATCTTTACAGTAGCTTTCAAATTCATCTGAACAAAACTCACCGCCATTGTCAGTCCTTAAACATTTTATTTTTCTACTAATCTAATTTTCTACAAGGTTTTTAAATTCCTTAAACCGGCTGAACACTTTTGATTTACTTCTCAGAAAATATACAGATGCTCTTCTTGAATAATCATCAATAAACAACACATAGTATCTTGATTTAGATAAAGAAGAAACATTCACTGGACCAAACACATCAAAATGTATATAATCAAGCAAACCAGAAGATTTGTGAGGACTGGAATAAAATGAAACATGGTGTTGTTTACCATATATGCAATGTTCACAAAACTCGACTACAAGGTTACAATCTTCGCCGCCCCTCAACTGCTTTTATTTTCGTTTTAAACCTTTCTCACCAATGTGGCTCTAGCTCTATGATGCCGTGAGCATTGTATTTCTTGTTGGAAGTTTAAACTCATGGTTACACCATTAGGGAATGTTTCTTTTCCTCCATGAGTAGCCTTCTGTGACTTTACAGAGACACTGTTGCATTGAATAGCTTGTGCATCCAGCTTGTACAAGGTACCAATTCGAGCACCCCTAGCCATCTTGTAGCCATTTCCAGAGAATGTGACATGCACTCCAATATCATTTAGCTTACTTACAGAAAGTAAATTATGAGCCAGACCTGGTATATGCATCACATCATTGATTCCCTTCACTCTTCCATCAGGGAATTGAATTCTGACTCTTCCATGACCAACAATTTCCAAAGATGAATCACCAGCCAAATACACCTTTCCACCATTGTATTCTTCATACTTCATGAACCAGTCTCTATGAGATGTCATGTGGAAAGATGCTCTAGAATCAATCAGCCAGACATCATCAGATGCCCGTGTAGCCAAAGCTGCAATGAAGGCGTTTGCATCACTCTGAGAAGAATCATTTTCAGAAGAGGTCTTCTTCTTCTTATTTTTCTCCTCCTTGCAATATTTTTGGACATGACTAGGTTTCCCACAATTCTAGCACTTCACCTTGGACTTCTTGCCAAGAGACTTTGATCTCCTTTCTTATTTCGATCTAGACTTTTTGTCCTTCTTCTTGCCTTTTCCTTTCGATCTGCCTCTAACAGCCAGAGCCTCCTTTGCCATCTTAGAAGATTTCCTTCTCATCTCTTCTGAAAACAAAGAAGCAACAACATCTTCCATCTTGAAAGTGGATGTCATAGTAGTAATGACCATCACCAGGTGATCCCAAGAATCTGACAAAGAACATAGCAATAGCATGCAACGATCTTCATCTTCAATCTTCACACCAACATATGTTAATTGAGAAATCAACATGTTGAATGCATTCAAATGATCAACACTAGATCCTCCCTCTTGCATTCTCAAAGAGTATAGCTTCTTCCTCAAGAACAATTTGTTCACCAAGGACTTGCCCTGATAAATAGATGCTAGTCTTTTCCACAAGGAAGATGCAGTCTTTTCTTCATGCACGTTCAGAAGAATAGAGTCTACTAAATAGAGCCTTATCAACCCCTTAGACTTTCTATCTGCAAGGTCCCAATCCTCTTGCTTCATGCCTTGAGGCATTGTTCTAGACACAACAAGCCACAAATCACGATCCACTAATAGATCTTCCATTTTGAGTTTCCACAACTCAAAATTGCTACCATTGAATTTCTCTATTTCCATCTTTCCAGATGTACTCGCCATCTTAATCTGTAATTAAATTATCAGACCTCTATCAAACTCCCACTAAAAAAGTATTGACACAAAAAACCCAACCCACTCACAAGGATAACACAACTAGCCAGGCTCTGATACCACTTGTAAGGAAAGAAATGGTGCATAAGCAACTTTCCTAACATCAAAACCATAGGGAAGAATGCATCTAGTACTTTTAATTTTCAAATTACAATCTAATTAAGACACACATGAAAGATTTACAGAAACAGAGAAGATACTCAACGACAAATGAACACCAGATTTATGTGGGAAATGGTATTAGTAAATGAAGAAACTATAAAACTGATACCAGAGAGTTGTGTCTCTGCATTGTATGTAATTTGTTGATTACTAAAATACAAAGAGATTCAGCTTGGTGTGGTGGGTTTTTTCCCGAAAGGGTTTCCCACGTAAATCTGGTGTTCATTTGTCATTGAGTATATTCTCTCTTTCTGTAAATCTTTCATGTATTTGATGTATCTCCAACTCAGAATTCTCTCCTTTAAATCTTATCACATTCTAATTTTTAACCTCTATTCATCCTTATCTGCCATTGCCCATCGTAGAAAGTTTCCATCCCATTACAAATTTTTCTTTGCATATAGTTTAGCTCCAGCATTGCAGCTATTGCAAAAATCAAACCACCAACTATTTGAATTTCGCTTCCTCTGATTGGTCCACGAGATGCCACATAGGAAAGATAAACAGTCAAGGGCGTTCAACCTATGTTGGCATGTCAGTGAGACACTATCCATGTCTCCCCAATGCCAACATAGCCAGCATTCAATATCGATGTAGGTTTCAACAATCGGAAAGATGATATAGTGAACGCCATGAGTCATACTGAATCCACCAATATCCATTTCATTTCTATCGGCAAGAGTTTCCTCATCGACAAGACTCATACCGATGCTCACAAGTCACATCAATCTCAAAATTGCCATCAGAAAGACTACCGCAGTTCGCCAAGACTTCATACCAAAGTCTTCAAGTCATGTCATTGTGAGTATTCCATTCAGTGAGACAATCATCTTTCACCAAGACCTCACACCAAGCCTTCATGTGTTACTCCAAAGTCACATAGTCATCGACGAGACCATCGCAGTTTTCCAAGACTTCATACTGAAGTCTTCAAGTCATACTGAAGACCTTTAACTATCGGTGAGACTCTCCAAGTCGCCAAGACTTCATACCGAAGTCTTTTTATTACACCGATGACTCTCATCGGTATCCGCTAGACACCCGATAGCAACCTTTGTCAGTGAGACATTTCATATCAGTAAGACTCATACTGACAATAAACCTTTCACCCAAGTCTCCCAAATAAGTGTGAGTGAATAACCATCGGTGAGAGAAACAATAGTCGGCAAGAGATCTTACCGATTCTCCATGTCATAGCGATAGGACCAGTCGGCGAGATAATAGCATTGTCTCGGTGACATGAACATTTTAAAAGAATTCAGAACAGCTAGTCGGCTAGACATCAATAATGTCACAAAGACTTTGCCCTTCAGGAGTTACATGCCAGTAAGAATTGAGGCACCTATTCCAACACATTCCACCTATTGTTTAGGCTATGTCTCAATGGAATGTACCTAATGTAAGTAGGATAGGGAGTAGGAATAAGAAAATAGCATTGGTAAAGGCATTGGAAGAGATTACTAATGTTGCCCCTATTGAAAATTCAGAATTTAGGCCTTAAAAGCAAGGCTAGAAGAGGTGAAAAGAAGAAATTGCTTGAGAATAAGTTAGAATAGGTTGGAAATAAGGTGAGGTTGTGGAGTTTGATGTGTTCAAAATTTCTACAAGGATAGGGGAGGTCAAAATTATGTTATGGCATGATGCCCTAGTTGGGAAAGGAGGGGTTTTGAATAAAAAAGAGAGGCTTGAGGGAGTAAAAGTGGGTAAAGTTAGGGGGCATCATAATTTGGTGGTCAATTAAGTTTGTGCAGGCAGAATGAAGAGTGTTGGAAGAGGTTTTGAGGTTGTATGAGGTTTGGATATGGGGTTTTCAATAAACCCTAGTGAAATTTGAGAAAAGTGAGGGTTTAGAGGATAGTGGGGATAGAGGGCCAATCATACCCTAAAAATTGTGGATTTTGTGGATTTGTAGACTAGTAAATGCTTCCCAATGGTTTTTTTCAATTGGAAGAGTGATTGAGAGGGTGTTGCTTTGTTATATAGACCTATTTGGGGGTCTAGAACAATGTTGAAGCACTAGGTTGAGGGTTTTTTTCAAAAGAGTCTCATGGGATTTTGAGGCATGTGAAAGTATGTGTTAAAGGGTGTCTAAGAAGAATGAGGGTTGGAGAGAATATTTAGAAAATTTGAAAGTTATGGAAAGAAAGGTAGGTCTACTGACCTACTAGAGAGACTAGGTGAAAAACTAAAAACAAGCCAAGATAGTCATTTGCGAGAAGAAAAGTGGTTGGAAGTTCTTTGTATGGTGAAAGTAGATTGAAGGCCTCCATGTAATTTCATCAATCATCCTCAAGTCTAGCAAGCACAAGAAATTTTTGAATTATCCTCCTTTCCCTTACAACAATATACAACCAATTGTAAATGTGTACAATGGTGGAACTTCAAAACATTTTATTTTTCCTCAATTAACAACTTTGGTTGTGAAGCGTTTTGTCATTTTCATTTGAAATGATTTTCTATGCTTGAAAATTGGAGTCTAAGAGAAACAAGTGATGCTCTCACATACATTTATTATTTGGTGTGATAAATAAAGTTTCCACCATTGAGTCCATTTCTTATTTGTATTATAAATTATAACTTGCTTTCGCCTAAGTCCATTTCCTATACAAGAAATAATATTGCAAAAGTTGACATATAAATCTTTCAACATGTTTATATGGTGATGGATCAAGAACATAACAATTCATTTTGCACTATGAGGATTATGTTGTGAAAATGTTTACAGACTATTCAAGATAAATGTTTGTATGATAATGTGCCAAGAAGTTAACTACTTCATCTACTCTGAATATTATGTTTTGCAAGTGTTACGAAAATTATGTATCCTTTGCTTAATTGAGTTGTTCCAATCAAAGGATTAAATATATTGGAATTTATTTTTGAATCATTTCATGGAATACTAATTGAAAACATGTTTTTTTATTTTAGATTAAGTTGTTTAGCATCAATCAATTAATATTCAAGATAAACCATGAAGGACAACAATGATCAATGCTAGGGCTAACCAATTAACAAGTATACATGTGAATAAGGGAACCACAAGTACTCAAAAACATGCAAGCCTTGAAGTATACACATGAATACATAGTATTCAAAAATTAATACAAAGTATATGCACAAATAAAAGGTATACACATGAAAACATGTAAGTTGCAAAGTATACATTGGAACACACGTAAGTCACAAAGTATACACGTAAGTTGTAAAGTATACACTTGAATACATGTAACTCATATCTATTGAACTCTGAATTTATAATACAAATATGGACACCATTGATTAAAAATATTTGTATTAACCAAATATCCATGTAGGAATACATCAATATATGCCGATATAAGTATAAAATATAGGTACAAAATAGCCATATAGGATTACAACAATGCCATATAGGCATACAATGTCAAATATATCCAATACAAAATATGTACAAAAATGCTATATAGGCATACAACAAAGGGCTCTGGAATCAAAAGTCATTGCTCTCCATGCTCTCGAAATAAATTCTTTCCCTTTTCCTATTGATTGGATGGTGATATTCCTGTCACTCATTTATGTTGCAGTCAAGGAGTGCTCCTATTTCTCCTCCTAGTGTTTAGTTATTGGTGAAGTCTTATCTATTACAATAAGAAGTAAAGAAATTAATATATATAAATTACATTATAAAAAATGATATATTTAACAAAATAATCACTTACCACCATCTGATGATCACTCTCCATGAGGGAAATATTCACACACCCATGTTGAGGCATACTGAAGTCCTGTATAAACCATCCAAATAGAAATTAAGCTATGAATCAATAATGGTTTGATTTTTCACTAACTAACATCTATAACAATGAATGTAAATTGAAATTTAGTATTTTTCCTCATACCTCCTCTATTCGAGCCATCAAGGATTCTATAGCAGATGAAACACCAATCTCCATTGCCCTCATCACATTAAGAGGTGTTTCTGCTTGCAACATTTGAAAATAAAACAACAAATTATTCAATCACAAAAACTACAATAGCGATCCACGTCATGACTTATAATGCATGAGATAATGAACAAAATTTTGAGTACTTATTAAACTATATATTTTTGACTATCATGCTTACTATTTTCCCTATCCATATCTTGTTCGAAAGTACGTGTTATTAGGATTTTACCCATAGCAGCAAGTTGGTGAACCGTTTGATAAAATGCTTTCATATACATGTATGATAACTGTAGTGGCATAGAGAAGGTAGTGAACTATTTGAAAAAATGCATCAAAGAAATGGGGTCTCATGGTGATGGAATGCCATAACAAACAAATGCACATCATGGCCTTCCATCACCATAAGACCACATTTCTTTCAGGCATTTTTTTAGACAGTTCATTTCCTTCTCTATGGTATTATTGCTTACTATTATGGTTTGATAGAAATTTTTCCAAGCATCCATAGTTTGTTGGAAAACACCTATTTTAGGCTTTTAGCCATAACAGCAAGGAAGTGAGCAGTTTGATAAAATGTTGTGGTACACATGTATGGAAAATGTGGTATCATAGAAAAGGTGGTGAGCTATTTAATGAAATGCCTTGAGGGAATGTGGTCTCATGGTGATGGAATGGCATTCCATCACCATGAGACCCCATTTCTTCGAGGTATTTTTTCAATCTACTAACTACTTTGTCTATTCTATTCCTTACTATTATGCTTTGATAGATTTTTTGCAAGCATCCATAGTTTGTTGAAAAGCACCTTTTTTAAGCTTTTAGCCATAGTGGTGAGGAAATTAACTATTTGATAAAATTCTCTGGTAGACATGTATGGAAAATGTGGTAGCATAGAAAAGGCGATGAGCTATTTGAAAAAGTGCCTCAAAGAAATTGGGTCTCATGGTGATGGACATCACCATGAGACCACATTTCTTTGAGGAATTTTTTCAGATAACTCATTGCCTTGTCTATGCTATTGCTTACTATTATTCTTTCATATATTACTCCCAAGCATCCATAGCATAGACAAGGAAGTGAACTGTTTGAAAATATGCCCCAGTAAAAAGTGGTCTCATGGAATGCCATGACAAGAAAATGCAATTGGAAGCTGCTCCTACTTATTACTTATCCTATGTGAAGTAATTGCATCACTACTTATGTTGACTTTCTAAACAACTATATTGTAATTGAAATTTTTTCATCTATCAACATCTAGTTATTAGTTATGGAATGTGAAGTAGTACTTTGATTTTGAAATATGTGCAATGCAACGTAATCAATGATATGAATATAAACTACACAAATCTATTAAGTACAATTGAATAGTTAATCTCTTTATTCTATTACCTATGTGTAGGTTTGACTAAATCCATAGGCACTGGGAGGTGTTCCCACGAAACCTCCAATATTAGCCTATTCAACATCAAAAATCACATATTAAAATAGCATTCATCAAACAATGCTATTAACATGTAATAAATTTATAATTGTTTACTAGTTGCATACCTCAACGGTAGGTGTAGTGGAGAAATAAGTAGGTGTAGGGCCGGTGTATCCAATATCAACACTGTGACCTTGCAATATTATTAAAATCATAAAACTAAATTAGTTAATCTTGCATTTAAAAATAAAATTTTAATAAATTAAATTCAACGAACATGCTAACTTTTACCTGAGTATTTATGCCATATGCCTCATCCAAAATGCCAGCTTCCCTCTCCATCTCCATAGTTGTAGACAAATCCTACATAACAGCCTCCTGAGTGTTGATGGGGTCATATGAACAAGTCACCTCACAAGATTGACACAAATGGGTTCGAAGGCCACAACTTGAAGACTCCCCTGAATGGCACTGTAGAATAGGGTTGGCATGCTGGATGACACTCTGGATCAAAGAGCCGATGGCCTACAAAGTCTCTACGTTGACACTCTCCTTTGCAACAAAAGGGATAACAATGTGCTCATGAGGCGGCCTAGCAAGAGGTCATCTCCCTTGCCACATAAGATCCTACTATGCACTAGGTCTATCTTGAGCCGACCCCCCACCTCTCCCCTAAAAGTCTCTCATATCAAAATAATTTGGGATTTTGTTAGAAATGAACTCATAGTATAGTTTCCTAAGGAAATACTACAGGGCTTCACAATTGTTGCACGGTGGGTAATAAAAAATAATGTACCACCTATCATAAAAAGTTTCCTAATCATTTGGTGGTGGCACCAATGAATAGGAAACCTCTCCGCATTGAGGGTAAGATTTTCATTTGTGTGTGAGTCATTGAATAATCAACACAAATCACCTTTTGTAATTTTTTAAATCTTTTACATCTTTATATGATAATGTATCCATGTAATAAGCCCTAGTTGACTGCCTCCTATCTTACCATCCAGTTACTTGTTTGCTAATTGAATCTACATTTTTTAACATTTCTTTCAATGAAGTTGTTAGGGGCATTCTTTCTACGGTTGAACCATTTGGATCACTCAACCTCTTGATTAAATCCTCAATTTATTTTTTATTGTTCTCAATTTCACTCATTAAATTTTGTTGAGTGCCAAGAGGGTGTTGAGGGATTGGTGGAGGAGCTTGTTGTTGTGGTTGATTAACTTGAGGATTTTGTTGTTGAGGATTTGGATCTTCTTGTTGTTGATTTTGAGGAGGGTTTGCAAATTGATTAGCATCTCTTACAAATTCAAAAAATAAATATCAAATACAATCTAAAACTAACAAATTCAAAAAAATAAACAAAAAATTCTTATCTCTCAGACCTCCTTATCGACGTGGCAACATCCTAATGATGAAACATCAACCGTTGATGAATATTTTCACAAAATAGATCCTCCTAGAATATGAGCATGAAATACTAGGGTTTTGGTTGTGGGAAACTAAAAAAAAATAGTGAGAAGTGAAAATGAATTCATTTTTTTTTCTTTTAATAGGTCATAATTCAAGTGTGTTATAACACGCTCACGTTATGAGTTTTCAAAAAAAATTTCAAAAAGTGGCCACAAATTGGCTACCCATCTTCATTCACCCACCTGATAGGTACCTCAGACTTGATAGACTTGCTCATTTTCTATGCTTGGTAATCTCTAGAGATCACAATTGAGAACTCCTCGCTCTACACAAATTTAGAAGGATGCTAAATACTAAATGTGAGAGTGACAATCACTTCATCCATATTTATCGAGCAATTCTAGTGATGTTTGCTCCTCAGTGTTTGCATCACATGCTCAAGATTTTAATTAATGGTTGGCATCAATCTCTTAATAGTTAACAACCCAAGTACTTGGAGATTTGCAAATCACTTTGCATAATGGATGAGAATTAATTCATCACACACATAAGGAATCAATTTGATTATCCCTAAGGAGAGCACACCATTAATATTTCAATGGTTGCAGAACATAAATGGCTATCACATGTGTGTGTTGTTGATTTTAAATATATGTCATTGATTTGATAGTGAGCTAGACAATTGAGCGGCCCCAGATATGGTCAAATTTGGTTTGAAAACCCATAACCATAGTTCATCACCTCTCGACCAATAAGAGAAGTTTGACTGGGTACCAAGTCATTCACCCCACGAGATTCGCTTTGCTACACATTGCATTCAAGAACGCTACGTGTCACCATTTTGCGCACCTTGCAAGTGATTAGGAAAAAATTAATCATGTACCACGAGGTGTGCGATGAATGGCAGGGATTAAATTTTAATCCATCATTATAGCCATTGATTTCACTGCCATCAGTTATTGGGCACTGGTACAAGGGTTGGGCTCCATACAATGAGGACACACATCTACATCTCGCAGACCTTGCATGATTTAGGATGACCCTTCATTACTACCTGTGTGGTGTGCGATGGGCAGCTAGGATTCAATCTTTAGATCTAATGGTCCCTATTCCTGTACACACTTAATGTTTGTCATACAAAGGGGCTACAACTAGGCCGACGATGACAAGACCCTTAAGGGTGCTGACTTAAAAGTTTTAAAACATTATGTGCACAACTTAGGAAAAATTTGGCATGAGATGAAATGCGTGGTGAGTGTTTTTACTAATGAAAGCCCGCTGGTAACTAGATGTGTCTAAAGGCTTAGGTTACAACTTATATAACCAACAGCCGGTAGGGGTAGGTCACCGTAAAATTATAACATCTAAGGGTTTTGGAATGGGACACTTATAAAAATAGGTTTTATAACTAAACCCTTAGCCAATTTTAACCATAGAACTTAAAAAAAGACCATGACTCAGAATTTTGCACAATTTTAAAAGCTCCATAAAAAATGATTGTCCGTTTGATAGTCACTTTCTTTAAAAAGCCCTATTTTAAGGGGTTCGAGCAAACCCCCTTTCACTCGAACCCATTTGTTTAATATTAAAACATTGACTTCCAAGGGGTTCAAGCAAACTAGGTGGTTCGCATGAACCATATGGTTTGATTGACAACTTTAAAGGGTTTGCTCGAATCTATAAGTTCAAGCAAACCCCTTGAATTAGTGCAACCACCCAAAATGCAATTTTCCTTCCTCCATCAAATTGTAAACCACTTATGTGGCTTCACCCTCTCTTCCCATATATCTCTACCTCTCCTTCCTCTCTCCCTCTCTCCATCTATATTTATCTATCTCTAATTCTCTCTGTTATATCTCTCTATCTCTCCTTTTCCCTCTCCCTCTCCCTATATCTCTCTATCTATTTGTCTCCATCTTTCCCTCTCACTCCGTCTTCATCTCTACCTCTATTTTCCTCCCCCATTTATCTCTAGACATGTCTCCCTCTCTCCATCCATCCATCTCTCTCTCTGTCTCTCTCTACACATGTCTCCCTCTCTATCCATAATTCATGTCTCCCTTTATCTATTTTCCTAATTGTTTGGCGTACCCCATTACACATCTAAAGTACAATTGCTAGTTACCATTATTTGAGATATACACCCATTGCAACCTATATAACTTTGTTCCTCAACACCATTTGAGATCCACTCCTTCCATTAAGTCTATATTTAATTTAGTTCCTCAACACCATTACCCAATATTGTCTGGAGGCTTAATCTCAAGAGTACTTATTGACACTCTCTTTCCATTTTTCTCCAAAACCATTTGTAGGTAACTTTCACATCAATGTTTTGTTTTAAAAAATTATTGATTTTTGAAGGCATCATAAGCCACAAGATTGAGCCCAAATCCACTATATTTAATTAAGTAGATATGGGGAGAGCGAGGCTTTGTTCATAAAGGTTTAAGATGATAATGAATGATCTTCAAATATGAGCCTACTATCGTCTAGAGTTATAAAAAAATGTATAGTTATTACTTCTCTATTGCATTACATTCCTTTGGCTCCATTGCTTCTCATTTGGTGCATGTGAGGATAACATGTATAAATATTTTTAGAAGAATTGGTAACTAAAAATAGATATTTATTTTGATACCCATTTTGTTATAACAAATATTCATTACTAATGGATATCCATTTTGATTTGTTATTACCAAACCAAAATCAACTTTCTATCTAACCCATGATACAAAAAGTCAAATACCCATTTCAATATTTTGGTTAAGTAAAGATGTGTTTTTCTCCTAATGTAATTGTTTGATTGGTGATGATCCTACACTCATCCATTACTCTAAATGTGCCCACTAATTCCTTATATCTTATTTTCTTATATTAGTAAAGTTGTTATTGTGTTGGTGTAAGTTAGGTTAAAAGATGTGATTCATTGGAGATACCTTTTTTCAACATGGAATGCGTTGTTGGAGCATAGATGACAAAATAATTCTCAACTTATATGGGTATGGTAGAATCAATACTTTCAATCACTATCAAAATTTAAATTTGAGTTGTGAATTAAAAAGTGGTGTTAGTTGTGAGGTAATTTTTGAATGCAAAAAATATTGCCTAAGTAAAATATATATTTTGTGATGTAATTTTGGTACTAATTCTTACTCAAACCTAACAAAATAATCCTAGCCTTAAAAATATGTTATGAAGTGTTTAACTAGTTATTTTGAAAAATACCTTATCAAAAATGAAAATAATAATAATAAAAATTCCTCTATGATTTTTGACACTAAATTGGGTTCTCAATATAATGAATACATTTGATTATTTCATCACTAAATAATCATGAATACATTATTAACTTCAATAATGCACTATAAATTAAAAACTAAATTTAAACTTATGATTTAGTTTTAATAAAGAGTAGCAATAGGTACATTATTAGGGGTCATTACTTTTTTTTTATTTGTGAGGTTATCATAAATATGTGTTTGAAATATATTTTAGAGTTTAGTATTATAAGTTTAGATTAAAAGAGTTCAAGTTATTTTAAGAATGAAATTAATGGATAAATGCACTACTCCATGCATAACTTTGCTTTTATATAATAATATATAAGAGTGAAAAGCATATTTTGAGTAGTTTTTCTCATTTTATTTAGACTCACTTTGACTCTTCATTCTTAATGCAATAGACTAGTGTCTAAATGTAATGCCCTGCCAAGGAATCTAATAAAACAAAGCATAAAGTACAAATTAACTGAATAATTTTTATTTTTTAAAAGTCATTCGATTACACAATTGTCTTAAGGATTTCAAGATGACGTTACTTAAACCATACAAATAAGAACATCACATCAATATTAAAGTCATAAAACATAAGAATATTACAAATTTGTGAATGAACCAATTTCATAAACTTTACACAATCAAGATATACACATCCAAATTACATCAAGTGAGATTTTAATAAATCTCGATACATCATAATGATGATACAATGAGTACTCACATGCACACGAGGTATACATACTAAGAAGATAATGATCTCCTCAAAACTAACATCCATGTCTACGAACACGTTCAACGTCCATCATCATGAACAAGAAAGTGATAGGAACCTGCTCCACGAACAATGTTATCCAAGTATAGAAACATTTGGAAGAGGACCCAATCAAGGAAATAGCACGGTTTCCTCCCAACTGCGTGGAACCCGAAGGTCCACTCCCTCCATGCTAGGAGATAATGGCAGGTCCATAAAACAAGAAAACAAACAGTAAAGAGTAATACATGACATTACATGGTTGAAAATCACATACTGACATAATAGTATCAACTCACATGAATACTAAAAAAAAACTCCCAGAGGCAACAACAGTAAGAAAGGTAACTCTACAAAAGAGACCACAAACATGCTTCAGGACAGAGAGTCATCACATAGTTGTTCTAGGTTACCCTGGTGAATCTTCTTAGACTACCGACTCTCATCCAGAGTTACCCTGGCAGTCTCTACCGATTCCTAGCCCCTAGATAAACTCATGTGGAGTTGAATTACCTTTTCAGAAGACAAGGTAGATGACTAAGCCATTCCAGGCCTTCTCAACCTACCCTTAATCTAAACAAGCATTAAGGCACTAGGTGAGGCATTTCGTTTATCTTAATTATTTAATGAACCCGAGGTTTATTTATTAAAATTTTCACTAAATTACAAAAACCACTACACATTACCCTGGAAACCACTTAGGGTTCCACTATCGCAAGCCATTCTTCCTAGAAACATGAAAAAACATCAAAATTACCAAGGACTGCCAACATGCGTATAAAATAATGCCATAATAAATCATATCTCATACATGGTCCAATCAAGGAACAATTCAAACACCTCAAAGGTGACAAATAACTCTTGCATGGAAAAGTCCCAACATAAATCATGGTATCCAAAACATCAATGTTCATGTATCAAAATTTTACAACATGAATTCACTTCCTAGCCCTTGGAGACTTAACAACTCAATCACTTCTTTAAAGATCACCCAAATCTCGGGAAGACATGCATCAAAATATATAATGTTCCTGACAACAACATAGGATAGCTATCACACACATAAGACAAAATCATGAATATATACCTATCACAATCATGACAAGACCATAAATTGTGCAAATACCACAAATGTGAAAACATATTATGCATGGCTAAGTCTCAAATCAAGTCATTGCAACTGAACAACAATATACAAGTGTTACACGATTTACTATCCATATTACATTTCCTAGCCTCAAGAACTAAGAATTCCATAACACATTTCAAATAAACTTTTACTTGATAATTTCAAACAATAAGTCACACAAAAGCTTCTTATGTATCAATCAATACTCCAAAGTTTAATTTCGTTAATTAACAATATAAAAACCATATTCATTTAAAATTAAAAATCCTAAATATTATCTTTATATACAAGAAATTTATCTACTCATTGTTATTTGAGAACAATCAATATTTACTAACACAATTCAAAGTATTAGATCATAAGAAACTTTTAAATAAACAATCTACATTTATTTTAACATCATTATAAAAATCTTTTTTTGGAAACCATATACACATAAGTAAAATAACCAATTACTTCTAATTGTAATTCATATAATATTACTATATATATATATAATATACTCATAAATCATCACCCACGTTCAATATGCGATAGCAAAAATTGAATCATAAAAGGACATCATTCTTGCTTACAAGATTTACATTTAGATATATACCTTATATGCATTTATAATATCGACCACAGATCTATATATATATATATTTGATTACATACATCTTAACCTTAGTCGAGTTTCATTAAAACTGCTATTTCATTAATAGAACTCTACAAATGATATATAAACGTATGGTTTTACCTAATTGTTGCTATACAATAAAAAATATACAAAGGCATCAAAAACATACAATTGTAAATCATGTAGATATTGATATTGACTTACAACCACTAACATTTATACAATACATCAATAAAAAGCATATACATATGTTCGGTTATACGCGCCATGCATGTAAGAATTAATTAAGTAAAGATAGCTCATAGAAGATCAAATAGTAAACTAGCCATGCAAGGAATGAACTAAGAAATTCAGTAGAAATGCACAATCTCCATACTCGAGATTTTAATCTCTAGCTAAAGTCCTGGAGATAGTAACTATACCAAAGACAAGTTAAGAGAGGGAGAATGTACGCCTTAAGAAGTAGTTAAAAGATAATATAACATCGAAAGTACTTCAATGATCTAAAAAATAGGAGGAATCTGAGGAAAAGCAGCGACATAAAGTGTAATATAGAAGAATAAGGAGATTACTTGAGTGCAGGCCGCACGCAGTATTAACAGAGGAAAAGATACCATTTCTTGCGGAGAGGACTGCGGTGCATATAAGTCATTCAGTATAGGATTATATGTATGGATTTTAAAATTTCATTTAAGATAATTCAAATATGGGAGCCTACACCAATCCCAAGGAAGCCAAGATTAGAAGAGGAGGGCGATGGGGTATAATACCCTGCCGTTGTCCAGGTTTCAAAGAGAATAATAATATTATATTTTCAAGTGCAGCAACTACAATAGACCCTTAGTAGAATCAAGGAGGATATCTAAATCTGTAAACTTCCTATTATGTTCAATTGTTGCAGCTGTAATAGGTGCGAATAGAATCAGGGTGATTATTTAAATCTATATGCTCTACCAAGTTTGAGTACTACTGCTAAGTCATGTTGCTAATGGAATTAAGGGGTTTATTTAATCATCCAGTCCCTTCTATGTTTGAGTGTTGGAGATCATTGGGTGTGCATGGCTGGCCTTTATGCCTGCACTGACTATTCAGAGAACACCTGACTATAGACTGAATATTTCCAGCTATACGTATATTTATTTTAATTTCAAATTCCACAACTCCTATAGAATGAAGGAGGTCCACTTAAATCTTTAAACTTCCTATTATTGAAAGGACGTCAAAAGAAATTTTTTCCAGAAACACTTAACAGATCTTATAAAATCAAGTGAGGAATTTCGTGGGTTATAGGTAGTGTGCAGAGCTTGCATGATAGATTGAGGAAATTACAAAAAGGCCGGCTGTGAGTAGATCTACAAGAAAAAGTATATAGAAACAATGTAACGACATGGTAACAAGCCCTACGAACATAGGTGAAAGGCCGTGCGAACATAGGTGAGGATATGGGTATATTCATTCACAAAAACTTGCACCCATATCTTACTACCATCATAAAGTGTACTCCAATCCAACAAAATAATGGAAATCTGGATATAATATCCTACTTCTCAAGTAGATATTTACTATAAAATTCTACGCAAGGGTAAATAGATATAACAGGAGAAGTTAATTAAAGAATATATTGAAAACTAAATAATAAGAGACCAAAAATTTAATAATGCATACAGAACATAAAATTCACTTGTCTAATGACCAGATCTAGCTTAGAGAATCAAACAATTGCCAACTAGCATTGATGTTTTTCCTTTGTAAACAAAATTCAAACATAGTAACAAAAAGATTTTGTTTCTTTCTAAATAAAGTACAGATTAAAAAAGGAAAAGAACCTGTTATTCCTGTTTAATTCGCACCAGAAACTCGAAGAAGAACTCAAAAGTCCACAACCAACACTTTGCTAAAACCAACACACTACTCCGAAACTTTTTCTAAAAACTGTCGTATATAACTTTTTTTTTTTTTAGAACAAATGTTGTGCAGGAAATTTCCTATAAGCTACTGCAATGAAAATTCTTCCAAAAATTTTGTCGGGAATCAAAATGCAAGCCCCAAAATATTTTTAATGCATTTAATTTATCTCAAGTTACAAGACTTAACTAATTGTCAATCATGCATTTGAGAATTGATCAATCAGTTATAATCATTAAATATCTAAGATATTATCTTTTAACTCAAACTCAAGTTTATGGATATTTATAACTTACAGAAAACAAACTCTTTTAGAATATCTTTTTTTCTCATAAATCCAGTTTGCACAATTAATTCACAATTATATTTAAATAATTACCTTTTTACAAAATTAACATTCTCTTTTAATTAAATGGCTTGTTTGATTTAAATTAATAAATTCAACCATAAACATAAACATTTAATCTAATATATAACAAATAAGCCATTTAACTAAATTAAACAATAATTAATTTCCAAATAAAATAACACAAACAAAATCAACACGACAAGACAAAACAACAAATGACAATGGGCGACAATTAGATACTCATTCAATGAAGAATGATGGTTAAACAAAGACCTAATACTATCTCCAGACCAACATAATTTCATTGGATTAGGGTACGCTCAGACCTGAAAAATAGGTGGAGCCGATACCCGGTACCTGTATCTACATAAAACATCATTGTTAAACATATAAACATATATCAGCAAACACACTGTGAAGAAGAGTCACAGTGTAGCAGGGTACTCACGAGTGAGTACTGCTACACTGTCTTCTTCACCAAAATTGATGAGCATCAATATATCTTAAACACCAAATACATCATAATAACCTCATAAAAGCTCATAAACAATATAAACCATATCACACACATGTCTATTTCAATATCATCACACAAACACAACTAGATGATCAGGATGTCAAATATATCATCCACTCAATATGAAATCCACATAATGTTGGAGTCATAACTGAAAAAAACCAGCATAGTATCATAAGCAACTAAAACATCTATCCATCTAATTGAATCAAACTAAGACAGAGTGTTGCAACTAGAGGGACACTACACTAAATGGTGTATTTTTGTACACAACTTGATATCCAAAATATACTTTATCTAATCCTAAGTGTTTTTTTCCTGATGATCTAGACCTAACTCTCGTATATTTTGTTTATATCTTTAGTTCAAAACCACATGCATCCTTGAAGCTATATTAAAATAAAAAATATGA
Organism: Sequoia sempervirens; assembly: GCA_007258455.2. Classification (NCBI taxonomy): domain Eukaryota; kingdom Viridiplantae; phylum Streptophyta; class Pinopsida; order Cupressales; family Cupressaceae; genus Sequoia; species Sequoia sempervirens. The sequence goes on from VDFB02129730.1 coordinate 66,781, forward strand.
TGCTAACCCAAAAACTCCAAAATAAAATTTTATCCTAAGCACAAACCAACATACATCCAACTAGTTATATATCAACTCAAACATAAAATATTTAAATTTGTATGTTAGGGTGTTGTTTTAAATTTTATTAGATGCTACTCATGGAATTTTGTGTTGGTACATTTGAGGATAGAGTTATCATTACAAGGAGCATGTGTGGATAATATTTTATCTCCATATCTTTATCATAAATGTTTTCATTTACTTTAATATTGATTTCTTGTTTACTTGACATGCATGGTATTTATAGTAGTTTAGGATGATATCACAATTGTGTCCCACTTTTTGGCCTAAGTGGGACACTTAAATCACTATTTTAATCTATTTTTTCACACACTTTTACATTCTATCGCTTATACCAAGAAAAATGTTAATAACATATTTTTTTGGTTAAAGCAAGATAGCGAGTCCACTTTTAGTGGAAGTAGTAGGCTTAGAAAAAAATCCCACTAGGAATGGGTACATGTTTTGAAATAAATGGGTACCCATTTGGGTATGAGTTCTTGTGCTTAAACTCCTACTCGTATGGAATGTGTACCCATTTTGGTTTTTAAAATGGGTACCCATTATACTTGTTTCTTTTTAGAACAAGTATGCATTCCCTAAATTTTCAAAATTTGAAACCTATAATTTTATTTTGTTTTAGGCTTGCAAACCCAACCCTTAGCCTTAGACCAACAAGTATATTCCATGTTCAACAACAGCCTATCATGGCCTATTACTTGCTAAAGAAGTTGGGGTGACTAGGCTTTGGTTAGAGGACTCCCTCAATATTATAAATTGTCTCCTTAAGCTAAGTCTGCCATCTTGGTCCATTGCTCATTTAATTGAAGACACCCTTTCCATTATTGAATCCTTTGTCGAGGTTAAAATTACTCATGTTTTTTGGGAGGCTAACTTTCTTGCTGATGGGTTCGCCAACATGGGAGTAATGACTCATAATTATTGGTATTCTTATGATTCCATTCCATTTAATCTTCAAAGTAATTTTAATAATGACCAAATGTCATGTCATGGTAGTGGATACATGGGGAGATAAGTTATTTTATTTCCTCTTCCTTTGGTTTTTGAACTTTATGTTCAAAGCTTGCTTGTTTAATTATTGCATATCTTTTGATTACGAGATCATGGTTTGGGATTTTATGGCTGGTTGTAATTGGGGTGTCAGGCTTACACGGATTGTGGGTGTTATTTGGTTTTGCTTCTAGATTTTTTTTTTAACCCCTTCTATGTAGAGGACTAAGGCGAAGGCTATGAGTAGGTTGTTTCAGGTGGAAATGGGAGGGGGTCCTTATAGAGTCAAGCCACTTTCTTGCGAAGAATTCAGTGGGAATGAGATCATTTGGGAATACCTGGAGAAGGGTGGTGTTTTCCCCTATATGCTCAAGGTTCATGGTTTTGATTTGGAGGTGACAAAGGCCTTTGTGAATGGTTGGAATAACAAAGTTATGTGCTACCAAAGTGTGGAGGTCAATATCATTGAGGAGTTCATTACTGAGATTACTGGTTTACCAATTAAGGGCAAGAAGATTTTTAGGGATGGACCTACGTTGAAGACTACCTTAGTAGCTAATTTTTTCAAAGCCAGGGAGAAGCAGAGGTTAGGTGCATTGGTACTGGAGGGTATGATCGGAAATCAATCAAACCGCTCTAGAGAGATGTTGCCCTGGCAATTATGAAATTCTTCATGCTAGAGGGAAGGTACTCTATGATTTATGGCTATCATTTTATGTTGCTTAATCATTTTTCGTCACAAGAATCTTTTCTCATTCCCCCATTACTTGCGTGTTTTTATGGTAACCAATATTGATGCTCATAGAAAGAACCCTAGTAAGGCAATACTTCATGAAGGCCTTATGAAACTTATAATTGACCACATTAAATTGAAGTTGTTACCTAAGATTCCTAAGCTCTCTTTTACTAGTAAAAAGAAGGTCATTATGTATGGTTATGATACTAGTGGGTCGATAGAGGAGTGGGATGGTGACTACGAGGAGGAAAATTATGAAGATGAGGAGTCATTGGAGTTTGAGGGGATGTCGAAGGATGATTCAGAGACCTCTATGTCCTGGTTGAAGGGCTATGAGATGGATATCGAAATGAAGGAGGTTGTTACTCCTATTGTTAAAAAGAGTTTGAAGAGGAAGAAAGGGGGCCCTAAGAAGAAGAAGTGTTCTCTTAAGTTGAGGGAAGTTGGGGTTAAAGGTGTGGAGGGGACCCCTCCTCCTTGTGTCAAGGGGTTTCAGGGGAATGTTTAGGAGGGAAATGAGCAGGCTATGACAGATAATGTTCTGGAAGGTGAGGGCTTTGTGAATCTTGGGATGGCTCTTCCTAGCCATGGTGGTTTGGAGACCCTTGTTTGCAAGAGTGATGAGTAGGTTAAGTACGCTAAAGACAAGGCTGGGCAGCTTGATTTGTTGCCCAAGTCAGTTGAAATCTCTAAGAAACATAGACTGAAAGTTGAGGAAATTGATGTTGAAGACTTTCCCGTGGAGGACGATTTGGAGGGAAATGATGCAAATTAGAAGGACCTCCATGAGAATGTTGATGTTCCTACTGTGATGTCGATCAATTGGGAGGAGATCAATATGGATCTTTTTTGCAAAATGGTAGAGGACGACACTAGAAACCTTCTCTCTCTTATGAAATGGCTCTTTTCAAAGGTTAAGGATCTTAATACCAGGCTAAAATATTGGTAGGTTGTATGTGTGGCTTTGGTGAACTATAATCAAAGGGAATGGTTGGTGAGAGATAAGGTCTAAACAATGAATGCGATCCTTGATAAGTTAGCTATGGATGCTGATAAAGTTGGAAAAAATCATGAGAGTCCGACTACTTTGGAAAATGTAGTTTACATGGTGAATGAGGAGCAGGTTGTGGCTATGGAGGATAGAATGAACAAGATTAGCAATGACTTGCAAGTGGTGGTTAGAATAAGCAATCAATCCCTCAAGTCTAGCAAATAGGGCTTGTCTTTATTGAACGAGAAAGTCATCAATTGGATTGGTAAGAACTTGGACCTAGGCAAACATGAGGAAGCTATAGTTGATATTAACCATATGAACCTGATAGAGAAGAATGTGGATGCTGGCCCATGCATGGAGAAGAATGTGGATGTTGGTCCTTGCCTACGTACAAGGAGCAAGACTAAGAAAAGTGTGGCCATTTCATTCCAAGAAATTAAGGAAGTGGTAGAGATGAATGATAGGGTCATCTCTAGTAATATGGACTCGGCTAAGGTTCTTGATAATTTTTTGTAATTTTTGGTTGTTCAACATTTTGCACTAATGTTTTGTTGTAGGTTTTCTAATGATTTATCTAGTGTTTTCTTTTGTTAGCATTTTTGAATTTTTTGGGCTATTGATGCTTATGTTTCTTTGTCTTTAGCAGCTTCCTATCATTGTATAGGGTTTCGAGGCCCCTTCAAAACCTACTTTTCCTTATAAAAACAAGTATATTCCATGTTAATAACGAGAGAAAATTTGACTTTAGCAATATGGCTGATAACTTTTTTCATAATTTTTTGACCAAATTAGTGCACCTTATAGATGAAAATTTATAGTTTCTAAACATCTATTTTTTTAGTATTGGACACATTTTTCTATTAATTAATTATTTTTTACCATGATTTTTCAAGAAAATATAAATAATAACTTATTTTTTATACTTTATAGTATTTTCAATAATTGATATTATGCCATAGTGCATATTTTTTATAGAAATAAGATAAAATCATTATTTCTAGTATATATCATTAACATTGATATCTAGGGAAGCTACGACCACCTATCATAGCATCAAGATGGCTAGGGACTTGAGGGTCTCTAAACTTTGGATCGAAGGTGATTCGTTAAATATAGTGAATTTCCTTAAGCAAAGATCTCCTCCGTCATTGTCTATCAACAATTTTATATTTGATGCCATTTCTTTAGTTGAGGAATTTAAAGAAATTTACATTTCTCATGCCTATAAGGAGGCTAATGCTTTAGCTGATTGGTTGGCTAATCATGGAGTGTCATCAGCTAGTTCATGGAGGGAGGGTGACGTCCTTCCTACTGATTTGAAGACCTTATTATTAATGAGATCCATTAATTTTTTTATTATTACCCACCACCTTGATCTTGGGGTTGCATGGGTATTATGAAGCTTGTTGTTTGATGGGACTTCTCACACAGTGGGTGATCATTGGAAATTGTTGCCTCCTGTTGGAAAGTTGTCTAAGTACTCTGCTTATTACTTCCTTTCAAACTACGTTCAAGTGCCTCACACGCTTTCTGGGTGGTTTTTTAGCTAGTGCTTCGACTATGCTCTGTTTGTGCTCTGCTAGTAACTTGATGATGGGAGGGGATAGGTGTCATACCAAGCCTCTATCTTGTGAAGAAACGAGAGCTAATCCTCAGGTTTGGGAAATTCTGCAGAATGGTGGTGTTACTCCTTACCTAGAGCGTCTGAAGGGTTTGGAACCCTCAGTGTCTAAGGAGTTTTTTGATGCCTGGCATGGTCGTGTGGTTAATACGTTTGGTAGAGATACTACCATTAATGAAGATTTTATTGCTGAGGTTATGGGTTTGTCCATGGTTAGGAGAAAATTATACAGGGACAAGAATATTTCTCAAAATGCAAGGCAAAATTTCCTTTGTGATAGGGAAAGGGCTAGGATGGTCTGTTTGGATTGTGGAGTATATGACAGAATGTAGATTAAAACTATTTGGTGAGAGGTAGTGGTGGATTTGATGCACTACTTTATGCTTGATGGAAGATTCACGGTGCTCTATGGCCATCACTTTGTCCTTTTGAACCACTTTCACCATGGTAAGTTGGTTTTGTTTCCCTTTTATCTATTGAGTTCCTTGGAAGAGGGTATTTCAAATTTTAGAAGTTCACCCCAAGAATCCTTATTTGCATGAGGGTTTAATGCTTCTCATTGTGGATTTTTTGAAAGCTAATTGCATTGTTAGAACCCTTGTTTCCAAACAGAAGGGGAAAGGTAGTGGGAATTGTAGGATTCAAGAGATTCAAGATTCTGAAGATTTGGAGTTTGAAGTTGATTCTGAAGGGTGGTCGAATGGATATGATACTAACCTAGACTATACCCCTTCGATGGGTGATGTGAAGTCATCTTCCTCTGGAGCTCTGCGTGCTAAGTGTAAGTTGAAGGGTTTTGAGGGTGGCTCTGCTGGTAAGAAGCCAAAGGCCCCTGCCAAGGTGGAGGATGTTAATCTGAAGAAGGTGGCAAGAAATATTTAAGGGGAGAACTCGGGTATTGGTGGGTCCCTTGTGGATGGTAAGGAGAATTCAGTGGTTAATTTGGATGTTTCTATTGGGGAACCTATTTCTAAAGGGAAAGCTAAAATGGTCTCTGAGGATGTGTCATTTGAGGAGCCCCCGGTGGGGTCGCATTAGGGTAGGGTTGTTTTTTGGGGTGTAATGGACTTCTCTCAAGCATCGAGCCTTGTCAAAGAAGGGGCTAATATCTCCTTCAATTTGATTATGTGGTTGGTCCAAGAAATTCAAGATCTTCATAATAAGCATGATACTATTTCCAAGTGCAACATCTCTACTCTCTGTAGCCTTAAGGAGCAGGAAGCTATTTTCGGGCATTCTAAATCCCTGAATACCAATGTACGTGGTCTAGTGGATGAGCTCACTTCAGTGAAGAATGACCTAAGCCCGAGAGTAGCGATGTTGGAATGAAAAAATAGGCAACTTAGAAGGGACTTAGACACACACATTAATATAAGTACGGAGAAGTTGGAGGAATCTACTGAGTGTATGGTTTTCCTTAACCAAAAGGCTATGGAGTTGACCGGGAAGGGTCTATTTGATGCTCATACTAACTTGGTTCATGAGGAGAGTGTTGGTTGGAGGTGAATTCAGTTGATCTGGCTACAATCCTGAGTGTTCATACTAGGAGCAAAACTAAGAAAGGTAAGAAGGATCTTGCTCAGGATGTTGAAGAAATCACTGACTTGCATGAGAGGCTAGCAGCCAAGGATATGGAGGCTGCTAAAGTACTCAAGGACTTACTATAGTGACCTTGTGTCCTTGCTATTTTTTTTTTTTTGGTTATGCTGGTTGTCTCATGGTTTGTTGATGGCTGGTTAATCAGCTAGTTGTTTTTTTTTTTGCTGATGCTAGGTGGGCAATCTCTTGTTTTATCTTTGCCGCCACTTTCTTTTTTGTAAAAGGGTTTCAGGCACCCTTCAAAACCTGTTTATCGTTAATCAAAAACATTGATATCTAGGGCATGCATATTTTATTTATTATTAATTTTTAAATACATATTAATTATAATTTAGAGTGATATTTAGGGCATGCATACCTTCATGTATGTATATATGTATGTATAGGGGACATGCATTTTTAATATTTTTTCTATTTATATTTTTATGATATTTTTTATGTGTGTTAAACAAAGACTTTTATGTTTGGTAAAATGTTAAATTTAATTAGAAAATAAATAATAAGTATAATTAAATAAAATATATTACAAACTATACTTTTTAGAAAGCTTACTCTAAGGGCTACAATCTTGTGAAATCTCATGTCATGGTAACTTTGCTTGATTGGCTGAACCTTTCTCTAAAAAAAAGAATTCTACCAAAACTTTTGTGACCAAAAAGGAGGGAAACATAGAGGGATTCAAATAAAGGACCTTTGATCAAATATCCTTCATTAATTTGAAGGTCCATTCTTATGGGACTTTAAGGTATGCAAAGTTAAAAAATGTAAAAAATGACCTTTTATTGAAGCCTCCTTTATTTGAACCCTTTTTCTATGTGGTGGGCATTGTATCTATTTCAAATGAAGAGCCTTCATTTGGAGAAAATCCTTTATTTCAAGGTGTTAAGTAATTTTTTTCCTCACAAGACTCATTTTTGTGCCCTTTCCCATAAGTGGGACAAAATTCCATGCTTCCAACCACACATGCAAGTTTGACTAATATATATAGGAAGGATAATCTTTACAATGTTCAACAACTATGGATTCTTTATCAAAAGCTCTTCAAAATAATGTTTAATATTATTATTTGCAATAAAGTAATATTAACATTTTTGTACCATAATTTTTAGTATACTAACACCATAATCTAACATATAGAAAAATAAAATATAAGGAAATAAATGAACAAAGTTTGAGAGCACAAGAGTTAAATAAGAGAAACTCTAGGATGGGAAAAACTCTAATAAGAGTGAGCTAATCTTGAGTCTCTTAAGAAACGATGAATCAATCTAGTGCATTGTAGTGGATAAACTTAACATGTCTATATAAGCAATCAACAAGTTATTTGGCCTTCAAAATTACCTAATGGTGTGTTCTACCTCTAAACCCAAGTTCTATGGTTTCGCAACCTCTAAATAGAGCTTAAAAAAATGGAAAAAAAAAAGATAAACCTTCCACTTGTTATCCAACAATTTATTATAGGTATCTTATGTATCTAGATCCCTGGAATTACCTCCACCCCCCCTAGAAACACACATGTTTTACAACACATTGAAGTTAAAATAAACCCACAACCCCCTTCACATTCCATTTCTTATATAGTTTGTGATAAACTTGTTGCTTCTTGTAGGGGTAATTTGTGTTTTTTTCATGGTGCTCTTTTTGAGAGCTTGAATCTCCAAGGGCATAGGATCAACCTTTCTCTTCAGATGAGCTCCCATCCTCTTTGAGATGCCAACATCTTCAATCCTTTTTTTCTCTTTGTCTGCATCCAAATCCACCACCAGAGAACCCTGCCAGAAGTTTTCTATTTTCTCAACCATAGTGCTCATAACAGTTGTGTTGTGATTGGAAATTCTATGGTTCTACTCTAGGATAGTTTTAATGGTGTCCCTGATTTTACTAATTTCTCCCTCCGAGAACTTCACCTTAACCTCATTATCCTTCTTCATCTTGTCTGTGAGCTCAATATTTCATTGAAGGCACTCAACCATCTCCCTAATGTTATCCTTGGTACACACAACCTCAGCAAAATTGTGGGTAGCATCTTTAGCTTGCATTTCTTCCACTTTACTAGTAAGAGCCCTAATTTTTAAGCTGAGTTCCTTTATCTCATGAAAGACCCACTTTATAATCCTAAAATAATCAACAACCCCATTTCTAGCAATGGCTAAAATATCATCAGGAAATTCCTAGTCAGGCTTAAAGTAGTGGTCTTTAGGGTTAAGGTTTCTAAGAAATCTTAGTCTATCTTCTCTATCCATAGTAGGGTAAGAGGTGTAGGAATCTTCACTGGCTTTAGGGGTTTCAATTTTATCCTCTAGGGAGTCCTCAAAGTAAGAAACCAACTTTTTAGCAGGGGGTCCTTAATCTTAGGTCTGTCTTTCTAAGCAAAGACAATAGAGGTTTTCACAGAGCTATCTTTTTTAATCAAGGGCTTACTCAGATGGGTTTTCTTACCCGAATTTTTGGGGGAGGGAGGGTCTTCCTCAATCCAATCAGGGACCACGTTATCTTTTTCCTTCAACATGTTGTGAATTCAGTAACATAGTCTTCAGAGGCCAAATCCAGGACAAGGTTAGACAAAGCTGACATATTTTTAAAATGTTCATAAATACGCCGAATGAGTCTAGTATGCATGACCAGATACTTCTTGGGATTCTTTCTATGATCTTCCATGATATTCTTCAAGGAGAAATACAAATAGTGAGGGAAGGAAACCCTTACCTTATGGCGAAAATGATTGAGGAGGATAAAATGTTAGCCGTAAACTCTGGTAAATCTGCCATCTAGCGCGATGTATTCCATTATAATCTTGAGCACCTTCCTCCATAAAGCCTTAATAGTGTCAACTTCAAAGTAGCTATTGGATATTTTAATTAGCCCTCTCTTTTCCTTGTATTTTTTGGGAAACCTAATAACAGCCTCATCAAAAAAATTTGTATCACGGAAGAAATTCATACCCTCGGTTGAAATACCAATGACCTCCCCGATGAGGTTATCATTCACACTGACCTTCCTACCAAAGAGAAAAATTTCACCATTCCTCCAATGTTTAACAAAATACTTAGTGGCTTCTAATTCAAGACCATGGAGCTTCTCGATGAATGGGAGAAGCCAACCACGCTCAATATGCCTCCAAATATTTGGGTTTTTCTTATGCATTTCAGAACTAGTCGGCTCCACTCTTTTTCTGCTTCCTCCCATTATCGCATTTTCCTTACTAGCATTGCTTGCAGAACTATTAAAAATAGGAAATAAGAAATGCAAGTTGGTATGTCATATGCTACCATATTTTAAACATAGGTGATAAGAAATGCAATTTGGTTGTTGATTTGTTAGCACCTCTGTAGAAATTAGGTGATAAGATGCTCAAGTTGTTCTCATGATTTAATACACACTATGGTTTTCAAATCTCAACACACTGTTTGAAGGAAAAAAGAGAGATCAAGCATAGTTGTAAATGGAAAAGATGGGAGGAGGAGGAGTAATCTATGTGTTGGCTCTATTGGGTGTAGCTTGTACCTACACTATTTCTTTTTGCCCTATTACTATTAATCCTTTTTGTTGCAGGCTTGGTGGAGGAATATGTTCCCATTCTGTGCACTTTCATTGCTCAGGAAGTGTAGGAGGTTCTCTTTCCAAGCTATCTAAGACACCACATTCAACATGAAGGTGAACAAAACGATAAGGTTTATACTTTTTGTTGAGTTTTAGTTCTGATTTGGGTCTGAGATGTTATATGTGAAAGCAATTTTTAAGTAGTTATGGTTGCGATGAGGGTTTTAGAGTATGTTTATTAAAATGAAAATTATGACCAAGATCCTAATGATGAGCACATTTAGGTTTCAATCTCACTTTAATAAATTGTAATATATTATTTTATTTTGAATTTTACATTATTATTTAAAATTAAAATTAAATACAAATAAATTTTAACATTTATTAATCAATTTATTTAAATTAAAATTAAATATTAATATATTATCTATTGTGATGATTTATAATATATATTTAGAAAATATATTATACTATATTATTTATAGTTATTAATAGTGTATATATTATTTACATTATAGTTATATTTTATTAATAATTAATAATTATATATATTTTAGCAATTCAAAATCACAATATTAATATATATAATAACATATGTTATGTTATAATATATATTTAATATACTACAAAATAAATTACAAATAAAATAATTATAATTATTATTATTATATTATACTTTTTAATAAAAATATTAAATATATATATATATATAATGATTATAATTAATAATTGACAATTACTATAGTTTTATAAAGTACAAAAAATTAATATATAAATATAATTAATGTATAATATATATTGTATATAATACAAATTAAAGTGTATTTAATATAATTATACTTCTCCCTCCCTCTCTTTATCTCTCTCCCTCTTTCCATCTTTGTGTATCTATCTATAATTCTCTATCTTTGTCTATCTCTTTGTCTCTCTTTCTCTCCCCCTCTCTCTATATCTCCTTATATATCTATCTATCTCTCTATCACTTTATCTCACCATCTATATCTCTCTATCTCTCCCTCTCCCTCTTCCTTTATATCTCTCTATCTCGTCTTCTTTGTCTCTCCTTCTCTATCTCTCC
>VDFB02129730.1:79886-105522 GCA_007258455.2 Sequoia sempervirens
GGAGAGACTTGAGAGAGAGAGAGGGGGGGGGAGTGGGAGATAGATAGAGGGTAGAGGGAACAAGGGTTTAGGGTTTAAGGGTTAAGGGTAGAGGGGAGAGAGGGAGTCATATAGAAGTCATATAAATATTGATTTGGCAACTGGATGGGAGCATTCTATTTCCATTTGCGGTATTTTTTGTCAATTAAATTGATGACAACTTTATTTTTTTATTTTCATTGATTTATGTTTTAAATCTATGTGCAAAACTTTTATAATTAGATAATACTTAATTTCTTTAAAGAAAAAATCTAGATATGTCTAAATTTATTTCATTCCATCATTTAATACTTATTATTAATTGTTTAATTACACCACATGCAACTAGAATTTGTAGTACATGTCCAAAACACATAATTTCCCATGGAAAAATTCCATGGAACAAATATAAGTTGTAAATAATTGTAATTTAGGAAAAATGATTTTAAAAAACTTCACTAGGTTTCAAATAAGTATTGAAAGCATATATATGGGTTTACATGCAAACTAAAAAAGTGAGAGATGATGCTATAAGTGTAACTTTGAACTTTCAAATGAAATCAAAGATTCTTTAACTTAGAATTCCATGTAACAAATATGCACATATAATTGGAATTTACACAAAATGATTTACAACTATGTACAAGTTACTATAAGTTCTCACTTGAGCATGTATACATGTACAAGTGAACTTGAAAATCATGGATATAATCTAACTCAAACATTCTGGTTCAGCCTGCTCTTCAATAACATGCAATATTTTTTGATGATCATCACTATCTAGTCTCCATTCTTTTTGGCCACGTGCATGTGGAACTGCATGAAGATGTAGGGAGGTAGCAATTATTAGGTGACTATATTGATATACCTTGTTATCAAGTTGATAGTCAACAAAATGAATCCCATGTTGAACAACTATGACTTGTTTTAGATATATCCCTTGCACTACAATAGAACCTGCATGGTAAACATGAACTTGAGGTAAGACATGTGAACATGTACAACATTTTCGTGCTCAAGGTTTGTACAATATATATTTAATGTTTATAATTTAATGTGCACATGTGAAAAAAATGTATATATATATAATTTTAAATTCAAACTCACTTGTGGGAAATAACATTCCATCACTTGTTTTAGGTTGTGTTAGCATATTCATCTCTTCTGTGCAGCACAATAAATAATAGCTAACACCTATGTTTCTAGGCTCTACTATGACTACAAAATCATCTCCTGTACACCAAATTTACACAAAAAAAGTCTTAAAAAATTAGAATTGTCTCTAGATTTTAAATATCATTAACTATATATATAATATTTAAATTATTGAAAACTTACACATGTACCTTTTCTAAACAATCATGAAATATGGTCAATAATTAATTGAAATCAAAGGAATGCTTTCAAATCTTTCTTCTTCATTTTCATCGTATGTTTCTAAAACAAATAGTGGCACCCTATCCCATTTACCAGCATATCCAAGTTATTGGTTGTTGCATGCATGATTAGAGTTTCCTGCAATGCACTTAGTGCTAAAACAAGAGTAATCCCTTGTGCATAATGTCCATACAAGGTGACTATCTGAACTCATAACACAATGCTTGTTTTATCTACCCTCTTGCATCCATGCATTGATCTTTTTTCCACACCTAGATACATGTACAACAAAAAAATTATGTGAAAAAACATGTATATATATATAAATTTTAAATTTAAATAAATTTTAAATTTTGAAAATATAATTTATACATACCTAATATCTCCCAAAACACTCTATATGGAATGTGTCGATTTGTTCTCGAAGATGTGCCGACCACATTTGATGCAAAGTGTTTCTTACACCATTCAACAACATCATGTGCATTTTCTATACAATCTTCTGAATAAATTATATGATGCTTTCTTAAAGCTCATTTGATGCAAGCTCCTGCTCCATCATGCTCACCCTTTCCATGCCCACTCTAAAAAAAACTCCAAACATGTGGCATTTTGTAGATTTTATGATATCTAGAAAGTGCATAGAATGGTCGCACATCCATCTAACCATACAAAATGATTTTCAAATTTTACACCCTTGCTTCTCAAATTCTCAAAAAATATGTAAAGCAATGTTGTACAAAAAGTGTGTCATGCTCTTTATCATCACTAATATAAAAGTGATAATCTTTCTTAATGGCTCGTTGTTCATTTGTACTCTCAACACCATTCGATTCTGATTGTGCATGTTGATAACACACATGAACTATAATAGTGATATGCTTTGAAAGTAATAATCTAATTGAATCTCCTTTTGATGTAGAAAAGAGTGATATTCTACAAAGTCAACTACTGATAGAACTATTCCAAGTGGGAAAGTGTCTCTCAATGTTTGAAATTTTTGTTCTTGCCACTTAGCAAAAAAGGAATATAGTATGTATGGTTGTATCAATTTTCAAAAATCTTCAATAAATTTTCCAATAGGAATCTCATCTTACACATAGTTTAACCATGTGGATTCTTTCCCAAATTTTGTTTGAAACTGTATGTAATTGTACCTCCTATAATTTACTATCTTTTTTAGGTTAGTATCTTCATTTCTTGAAGGAAATTTAGCCTAATTTCCACATGTTTCACAAATTCCTTTTATGCGGTTTATTTGAGGTCCATTTTCATGATCACATAACATAGCCTTTATGAAAAAACTTACATGTTTAGGAGGTGCATTTTGAAAACCATAACTTTCTTCTCTCATCTTTCGAAACACCTGATAGTAGAGATCAAATTCAATGATAACGACAACAATTTTCAAAAAACTTGTTTATCTTCACATAATATGGCTTTAACCTTTCAAATATTGTTTGCCCAATCTTTATATGAGGATATCTATTACAAAAGTTCATATACATCTCAAGTTGTGTTATTTCTAGCCAATATTTAATATTATTTTCATAAATACCAAGCCCAATCCTGTGTCTCATAACATCTCTAGTATTTGATGATGGACGAGTCTGATCATGCAAAAAACTTGAGATCAAGTTCCTAACAACATCTTCAATCCTCTCAGAATGGGGAGCTCTACACATAATTTCCCAGTTTCCTTCTGAACTCTCATCCAAAACCTTTCTCTTTTTCTCATATTTTATTAGTGTGTTTCTACTATAACCAATTTCAACCAAAAGTGCATTTTTTTTCTTTTTCTTGCTATATCTTGATTTATAATAGATGTCAACATCACCCTTCTTTTAGTGGCCTTATCCATTGATCAAGATCCTTTCCCAATGGAATCTAAACCTTTTTTAACATTTTGAACAATATCCTTTTGTAATGCCATGTGTTTCTTCTTATTTGATGTTGAATGTACACCCAATAATTGTAATGACTCTTTCAGCTCATTACGAAGAAGTAAGTTCATGATAACAATTGGGTTTTTTCAAGTGTTTCAAGATTATTGAAATGATCATTGATTATTCCATTTACAAATTTAGTCATTGACCTCTTATTCTTATTTGCAGGTTGGTCGGCATAACATTTCAGTTTCTCCATATCCATTTCAAGTAAATGATCTAAATTTCTATAAGAAACTTGTTTCCTCACCTTTTCAGCTAGTTTTATATGCTCATCCATACTAGTAGAAGGAAGTGATCTTGACCCCTCTCAAACATGCATTTTTTGAACTTGGGCCTCCTCCCTATCTTCAAGGTCCATGTGTTCTTCAACAGATTCATTTGATCCAATATCTAGATTTGGCTCGACTTCAACATGAGAACTTTCTTGTTGAGCCCTTTCTACATGTCACAAAATCTTTTGCAATGAAAGTGAGAGATGATGGTATATAAGTGGAGTTTATGTATGCAAGCAAAAAAAGTGATAAGACATGATGCTATAAGTGAGAGAAGTTTCGACTAGATTTATATGCTCATCCATACCAGCAGAAGGAAGTGATCCTAACCCCTATCCAACATGCATTGTTTGAACTTGGGTCTCCTCCCTATCTTCAAGGTCCATGTGTTCTTTAGCGGATTCATTTGATCCAATATCTATATTTGGCTCAACTTCAGCTTGAGAATTTCTTGCTTGTTGTTTGAATTTACATGCAAGCAAAGAAAGTGAGAGACTATGAGCTATTCAAGTGGATTTGAAACAAATAAAATCAAAGATTCTTGAACTTAAGAATTCCATGGAACAAAAGCAATTGGAAATAGATGATAAGGAATTTAGGTAATGTCTATGCAAGATGACTATTTTTTAGTATTAAAGTTTCCAAGTTAAATCTAACATGGTTTTCATAATTGGAAATAGATTTATAAGGAAAAATAATTGAGGTGTTAATAAAATTCCTAAACACACACTTGAGAGAGAGAGAGAGAGAGAAGAAACAAGCATGTACCTTGTTTCTTTCTATGATAATTTTCCAAGTTTTGTTCACACCTCTTTTGTTCTTCTTCTTTTGACAATTTTTGTTCAGACGTATTTTTTCTTTTTCTTTTTTGTCCTATTTTCTTCTTCAAGTTAAAGATGACTCAAAAAAAATCCTCTACCAACTTAAGTAAATTCTCCTCCAAAATTTTCCTTGATTGATAAAAATGAAAAGTTGTCTTCTCCAATATTTGCCTTCTTGATAAATGTGCAAAAATCTCTTCTCCAAAATTTGTGCTCCAAGTGATATAAATGAGAACTAATCTTGTATTTATATGCATATGGGAAAAAAAATAAAATTAAAATGCATTCTAGTGTATTGAATAACTATCCTAGTTTAAAAGAATCAAGTGGTAATCAAACAAGTTATTTCATTGTGGAGTTTGTTGTTATTTAATGCATAGGTATGTAACATAGAGAAATTTTAGAATTTTGTTCCTTGTCAAAAAGATAATATTCCTCAAGCTTGATACCAAAGGTGTAAGATTATCTCAACCAATGAGATAACCTAGTGCTTAATAAAGTGTCTCTTAGCTAAGTTATGCTCATTGCAGAGTAAGGGAACAACCCAATATATAGGAGAGGAAAATTTACATGGTCATTCTAGTTAACCAAATACACCTTGATGGTTCTAAATCAATAGTTGAGATATTTTCATTTGTAGGAGATGTAGAGAGGGTAGAACAATGATTTGAGCACATAGAGGTATGTTTTGAATTGAATTTTCTTTATGTTTCTGTTGGAACTATAAAATTCTGATGATTTTTGCATATCTTTTATCCCCTTGGGTCTCCTTGTAATGTCTACCTTAGGCACATTTTCCTCATTTCATGATGCTTTACATACATTTTGCCATATTTCCCCATTGGATCCATCGAGTTATGCATTTTTCATGTCATGGTCCATATCGGCATAGGTCTGTCTAGGTCTCCCCGACCTATGTTGCTTGTCTGTTAACATTTGTTTGCTACAGGAATCGGAAAGACTTTTTCATTGTTGCAGTGACTGGCATTTACCTGTGGTGGCTATCAGCATGACATTCATGTTGTTTCAGTGACCGAGGATGAACTTATCAGTGTGAGGTCTTTCATCAGTATTGGTCTCGGCGAGTGACCTTTGGTCTCACAGACAGCACACATGGGGTTTCTATCGAGTAGCTTTCAGTGTGAGATTATCTTCAATACAACATCATGGAAAAACTCCCTTGTCATGCTGACTGATACGATGGATGAGCTTTTCGGAAAGAGTTACGATATCGATATAAGTCTTGGCGAGCCTGTTAGGTCTTGCCGATAATATAAAATGGTTTTCTTTCGATGAAGGGTTGGCATTCTCTTGATGAACAGGTGTGAGCTTGGGTGTTTCGGTATGACACAAAATAATCTACAAGACGTCTCGCCGATAGTTGGAAGCTATAGCAACATACATGGGGCAACTCGATGAGAGATAGAGATATCGGTAAGAGGTCTCGGCGAGTGACCTTCAGTCTCGCGGATGGAAAACATGAAGATCCTTGTCGGCGTAAGAATTGCCTTGTCTCGGCGACTACGAAATAGCATTATGGGAGACTTTTGGTATAACGAAGTGCTATCTATATGAGGTCTCCCCGATGTCTTGAAGTCACAGTGACACATGTGATGAATAAAGGGCTTTCAGTATAACTCTACGAACTCTGTGGGACTTCTCTCCGATTGTGTATTGTCTTGGCGACTTGGAGACTACATAAAGACTTTCGGTGAAATAAGTGAAATCTGCAAGAGGTTTCCCCAATATCACAGGGTTATAGTGAAACACGCAGGGGAAAAAAGGATACTTCTTGACTTTGTCATAGAGAACAAGTGGTCACGGTGAAAGTGGGTAACACCAAGTAGAGTGATTAACGATTGAATTGCCTTCAGCTTACTTTCAAGGTTGTCCTGGCGATTGTTCCATTGGCGATTAAAATGTTTTGGCCGACATGTGAATTTCTACCATTGCTGGCCGACTTGATTTGGGCCCAAATTCTGTGGAAGGCCGACATGAGTTTCAAATGATTTTATTTCTTAATGTTGGTGTATAAATATGCACCCCGATTGTAATTGATATCATCAGATTTTAGATTAGAAACAATAGGTAGAGATGGATACAGTAGAATAATTTTCTCATGTCAGAGACCATGGTGCATGTTTTCAAATGGCGATACCAATGCAATTCAGCTGGTGTGGCAGTTTATTTTTGGTATCAATTGTATGTTGAGTTTATTGAAAAGTATTGCTAAGCTGTCTCCATTTTGATTCTTTCTGGTTGTTTAAATTGACATAACAAGTTTATGTTCAGTTTGTCAATGAACATTTGTTGTATCTGTGTGATTAATCTATTGGTTCTCTCAAGCAGAGATTAAATCCTTTTTGTTGATCACAGTAATCAGGAAGATTCATCTGGATTATTAAAGTAGAGCTTAAGTAGTCATAATCTTGCATGTTTATACAAGTTATAAATAGATCATATGCCAGCAATTTGATTTTCTGCCAGAATAAGTTGCCCACTTCTATTTCATTTGACTCTGCATACCCAATAAGGCACTGGTCTCTACAATTTCATCATTTGAATTCATTCAGTTTCTTTATATCTGTTAATTAAGCATTTTAGGTTTTAGATCAGAAGATTTCTATCAAGTTTTATTTCATTTGTTCACTCTCATCCGCCCTTGTGGACAAAGCATTTCAGAAGGATAAATAATAGGTTAAGTCTGCTTCATTCAGAAAGGTATACTCGCCTAGGTTTAGCAGCACCTAAAGAGTAGAAGGTTGAGTTCTCTTGACCTTGTCTGTTACCCTAAAATGTTTCAAGAGATTGGCAACCTCTTGAGGTATCTTTACCTGCATTTTTGAGAGCTAACAGTTTCAAAGAATAAAATTTTCCTATCCTAAGTTGAAACTAGCAAATTATGCATTGAATTTCTTTAAAAATCTATAATTTTATATGGTTGTAGGAAAGCACAATCATGTTAAATAATGGTGTAGATTAAGAGATTATTTATGAAATAATTTAACATAAAATTTTATAACTTAGATAGAAAGTGTTTGAAGGATGATATAATTATAAAAGAATTTTTCTACCTCTTCTTTATAATTACATTTTGTTCTCTACTCCTCAATGGTTCATGTTTCTTAAGTCATTTTGAAAAAAATAGGAGTTTCGTGTACCACAAAGTGATGCACTTTATTTGTTCTTATTTTGTATCAAGATTTTAATTTCATCATTTTTATCAAATTTTAAAACTAGAAGAACATGTGCATTAATAAATAGGATTGTAAATACACTCATTTATAAATTATAATTAGTTTACTTGCTTGGGAGTCATTTATTTTATAATTTTTTACTACTTACTATAAAATTCAAGGGGTGTGTGTGAAAAATATTTATTGCAATCAACACAAATGAACTTAATTATAAAGTGGCATTCATTTTCTTATCTTTGGGAATATACGATCAAATGGGATGTTGCAATCAAATGAACTAACATAAAGTTTTACAACTCTAAGGGATTCTATAATAACATTTGGGATCATTTTGATGGTCTTTGTTTGTGGGTTCAACATCAACAGAACTTATTTCAATATGAATTATTGTTTTTTGGCTAAAATGAAATAGTCTTCTCCTAAAATTCTACTAGAGATCAAATGTATATCATATAAGCAAATGTATGCATATTGAATATAAGAAAATGTATGTATATCATATAAAAATTTAAACATAAGCAAACACATACATACATGTAAATAGATTCTATGTATAAACATAAAAATGTTATAAGCAAAGAGGCCATCAAATAAGAAAATGTATGTTACAGATCAAATGTATATCATATAAGCAAATGTAAGTTAGAGATCATCAAATAAGCAAATGTATGTATATCATATAAACATTTAAACATAAGCAAACACATACATACATGCAAATAGATTCAATGTATAAACATAAACATGTTATAATCAAAGAGGTCATCAAATAAGTAAATTAATGTTAGAGATCAAATGTATATCATATAAGCAAATGTATGTATATATCATATAAACATTTAAACATAAGAAAAACATACATACGTATGTAAATAGATTCAATGTATAAACATAAACATGTTATAAGAAAAGAGTTCATCAAATAAGTAAATGTATGTTAGAGATCAAATGTATATCATATAAGCAAATGTAAGTTAGAGATCATCAAATAAGAAAATGTATGTATATCATATAAGCAAATGTAAGTCAGAGATCATCAAATGTCGAATACTAGAGATCATCCTATAAGCAAATAAATGTAGTAAAGATCATATTGTAAATCTAGTGCATGGCCTAATATGAATGTTGACTCCTAGTCGAACAACCATCTGAATGAGAACCCTGCTCTAATGGATGTGTCGAACCCAGCAGATAAAATTGTCTACACAATGTGTTAAATACATATAATATATTAAATAAATTTTATGAAAGTTATTTAAGAATGTACTTGTATTTTTTAAATATCTATCTAGATCTATGCATACATATGCATGCACATATACACGTGTATCTATCAAAATTTAAAACTCACATGTCGACTAGTAGCAAAATCATTCATAGAGTCACATCAATGTACATGATCTGGATCAAGGCTAGGAATAAAATGAGGTATGTCCACCTACAATATATATACATATATATCAGTACGTGAATATCTAGTTAAAACTAAAATTTAAAAAATAATTTAAAAAAGAATTGAAACATGCGCATGCACACACATCATCTGATATCATATGACCTAAGTCCTCTACAATGGTCGTCTCCATTAGATCAACCAAATGGTCAAGTGATGAGTCAACATCTACATCCATCTAATCCATCACATTTCATGCCATAAATGATGAGTGAAGGGGACTATGAAGGTGAGATGGCATCGACGATGATGAACCGAGACTAATCAACATCTCAGTAAAACTCATAGTTTGTGCAACAACTGAATGATCTATAGGTGGATCCTGATGTGCACTAGTGCTGGGTTGAGAGTGATGCGATCCTAGATGTGAAAAAACTCCATGTGCCAAACAATCTCTGATTTTCTCTATACTGATCCCATAGTCTGATGTGATGAAGGCATCTGCCTCCAAGAGGTCCTCAGCAAACCAATGCAGAGTCCTGCATGCCATATCTCCTATAAGTTTTTAAAGGTGTGTGGGCGTAGGGATGCATGTCATTGTAAAAGGATCCATGTTGTTGTGCTGTGCTGAAAATGGTGTGGATTGTGAACATCTAGACATCAAATACTGACCTACACGATCAATAGATATCCTAGTGATGGCAGCTGCAATGTCACCTACAGTGTCAATTGCTTCCTTTTGGGAAGCAATGACAACCCAATCTACTAAGGGGTCCAGAGCTAGGGTGAGAGCAGGAGACCTCTCACCAACCAATACCCTAAACACTAGGCCTGGTCTATCTACTCGACGATAGGTGGGCCTATCAACAATCCTACCATGCCCTTGACCAACATATGGTGGAATGTCTAGGTAATTGACTTTGAGGCCCAAATAGACCTCAACATACAATTGTTGAACAAAATATAATGGAATCTAGTCATTTTTTGGATATTGACCATGTGCTATGAGAAATTGTAGGTAGATCAATGGGGCCATAGCATGATCCACACATTTGGTGACCTAGTATCCCTTCACCTTATGTTGATTTTGATAGAATGGAAAATAAGTTTTTTTAATCATTTCTTTGGTTACAACATCATGTATTTATTTAAAGGAAACCTCACCATGTACTTCTTCCCGCATGTGGGAAAGAATAGCAGCTACTTTATCAAGGGATATGCACTAGTTTGTCCAAGTTCATCTCTTAGGTTTTCTGGGCTTTGTAATATTGACATGCAAACTTTTGAATATATCCCTGTTTTTTTACCATCTACTAATGAGTCTCTCAATCTCTTAATCTCATTAGTAGTATTTGCAAACAATGTTTTTGGAGGTGGAACAAATGCATCTTCCATGTTATATGTATGCACACCTAAAGGAGCAATGAGACCTTGGTAAATAATATATCTAGATCTAGGGAATAGAAATCTAAAACAGTTCTAAATTACTAGATTACACACAAAACATAATCTAAAACGGTTCTAAAATTTAAATTTACAAGTGTGCACATGATACATATATATTGAACCTATAGGTTGCACACATATAAAATAAGCATCTTAGATTAGATTTGTATATGCAAGATAATATCACTAGTAATTTGAATGCTACTTGGGATGACAAATAGATCATTCAGTAGTTCAAATAATTCATCCAATCATCAATAATATTTTCATACCATTAACAAAAAACATTCAACATCTATCATAGTTTTTCATAATCAAAACATTTTCACTATTTTATTTAATTTAATATATTTATCAATTTATAATTCTTAGGTTCAAATATCACCCTTCTAGAGATCATATTAGATGGATTCCTCCATAAGAAACTAGGTGAAAGTTTAATTTTGATGGTTCTTTGAGGGGAAACCTAGGGCACTCTAGTACAAAATGTGCCATTAATTAAGACTTAAAAAATATTGATAAAGGTTGCATCTAAGATTTATTTCCTAGACCTAGTAATAAAGGGAAAGCATTGTTACTTAACATTGGTGGTCATGTAAAATCAATTTAGTCATTATTGAAGGAAATTCAATGGAAACTATATTTAGCATCATGAAATGATAATTGATCAATTAGAAGAAAAAAATCATACTATATGAGGCATAGGAAATCCTTGATTCACCAAAATTATTCTCTAAGTATGTCGCTACCATGAAGGAAACAAGACAACACGTTTAGTTTCAAATCAAGGGATTTATAGCATGAATGATTTAATAATTGGAAATTATATGTTAAATAATGGTGTAGATTAAGAAATTACTTATGAAATAATTTAGTTAACATAAAATTTTATAAAGAGGGAAAGTGTTTGAAGGATGATATAATTATAAAAGGAATGTAAATAGTGGATTGAAATAAATTATCATCAAAACAAGGTGAAAGTGTATTAGTTATATCAAATGATTTTTAAGGCATAGGAAAAATTAGAAATTTAAGAAAATAATGAATAAAAAGTAGCTATTTTACTAAGAATAGCTCATAACACCTCATAGCCACTACCAAAATGAAATAAACATAGGTAGGGAAAAAAACAGATGGAAAATGAAAGGGAAAGGAAAATTTGAGTACATTTCTTCAAGATGAAGCAAAGGTAAAGAAAAATGAAAAAAATCTCGTAATCACCCTTTGAATCTAACAAGAGATTGAGAATGCATACAAGAATCTTGGATTGGCTTTGGAGGACCAAAAGAATGGTAAATAATATATCAATAATAATAAGGATGGATAATTCTAAGAAAATAAAGGATAAAGTGAGGAAGAAATACAAGAAAGCAAGAACTTTATAGCCCCATGTCAACACCACTATTTTGGCCACCAAGACTATGTATAAATGAACTAATGGTTATAAAAAAGAGGCTTGAAGCTATAAAATCAAAGGGATAACATGAAGAATAGGGATAGCATGAGGAATAAAAGATGAATGAAATTAAAAAATCCAACTAGAAACTATTAAGAGATTAAAATAATTAATGAGAAAGTAAATAACTTGCAAAATATTGTGGAAAATGGGCTCCATGAGTTGATCATTATAAAATAAGATCTTGACCACTTAAATTAGTAGAGGAAATTAAATTAAATATTCTAGAAGGAAGATATTGACTATAAATAAAAGAGATCTATCCTATAATCAAAACATGGAGGAAAAATACAATTAGACAGAAGATCAAATTGACAAGCCAATTCTTAGGCACAAGTAATTTAAAAGAATTATCAAATAAACAAAGATAGATCATAGAGAATAAGTTGAGGTACAAATAAGAGAAGAAAATGAGAAAGATGATAAGCCTGTAAATATAATTTCTAAATTATTGAAGCAATATTTTGATAAGAAGGAAACCAAAAAATTAGAAATAAACTTCCTCATATCCATAAATAAAATTTGATAGGAGGAAGGGACATGCACACATAATATTTATCATGAAAGTTACCATACAATGTACAAGAACATGATACTAAGGAATAAAGGTTTCTTATAAGTACACAACAAACCTAGATGAACATTTAACCCTAGTACAAAAAGAAAGAAATAATGAAAGAATAGGAGAAAATGAAGATTTAATCTTTGTACATATTTTTTCTATTACCTCAAATCTTCCACCAATATAAATTGAATTACTGATTAATCAAAATACTAAAATTTTAAAAATTGAAAATTGAATAAACATTAATACCCTTCACTTTCACCTAATTGAATGATTCAATTGACCACATAATTTAAGTTTTAGTGAATATAATGAGGTCACATCTCAAATCAACTATCAATTGCCTAAATTATCAACTTTTTGAGAAATTTTGTGATTTTGTGAAATTGTGACTTATGACAAGAATAAAGATGTCAAAAAGTACTAAGGTGATATTCTTGTCACATTATATTGAAAACCCATATTTCACCCAATAAGATCATTTGTATGGAATATTAGATATCATAGATGAAGAAAATGTGATTTCTTTGTTTGGTCTCATCTACCATGGGTATCTTCAAATTTTTTGTTCATTCCTCCTACTAACATTTTGTCTAATTTTACCTCAACTCTTGTTTTGACATTGAGGTTTTAAGTTAATATTTTATTTTCCTTTATGGTTTCGATCCTTCTTTTAGTTCTTAATATTTATCTTTTTCCATTAATTTAACACTTGAATATAGTTACAAATGGTCTACACACCTATTTCAAATATTCCATTTCATGAATTTTATGGGTTTACCTTATCTTACATGCCAAAGTCACAATGTCCTACTATTGATTAAATTCCTACAAGAAATTAAGGAGCTTGGGATACCCATCTCCCAGTGGTCTTGGAATGGATGAATTTAGATGGAGAAGGATTTAAAAAGGCTCATGGTACTTGTGGACCCCTCAAAAGCATGATGTATAACACATGAACTATATTTATGAAATTTTGTCTTTAGTTGTTGGCTTCTAGTATGAATGTGATTTATAAGGTGGAATTCTTAGTTGAGATTGTCAATCTTCCATTGTTGGTTTCTAGTGTGATTATAAAATATGAGCCAAGTATTAATCTAATGTTAATTCTTGAAAGAAGGTATATATTATTCTCATATTAATTCTCACACAGAGTTGTCTTAGTCAATTTTTCATATGAGTTCCATATTTGTAAATTTTTCTTAATATAAAAACATATTTTATTTCATTAATTAACTTATCTATTGTATGTTACCAAGGATGCTTTTATTTTAAATTATAAGTATATAATTCAAAATTAATTAGTAATTCAAGATAGAGTACACACAATATTTAGTTAAAATAAAATAATATTCTTATTTCCATGAGAGTTATGTAGAATGGTAGCAGTGTCTCAGAAATATTTCTTTGATGTACTAAATTTTTATCATTGTTATGAGTGAATCATCTCAATTATATAGGAAAGCACATAAAAATTTTATAGATTGGAAATCCAAATAATCACACATTTATCATATTTTTATATGTATAAATTTTCTACCATCAAACTATTTATACTTATAGATTGTATAAAACGATAAATTTAATCATTATTCGTAATTTATTAAGAATCAATCTAATAACTTGACTTCATATTGTATAATTGTTATAAACATCTTACTAATCCAACCATACATTTTATATATGTTAAAAATATATATAATAAGAAAATACAAATTCTAAATATGATAGTAAATCTAATTAATTTATTTATTTAAAACTAAGACTCCAAAACCAATAACCATTCAAAATCCTTAAACAATGATAGCATAACATTTTATAGGTTTTAAGAAAATAAGGAAAGTAATTTAATTATTAATATAAGAACAATTTAAGTAACCTAACTCTAAGAAAAATACTATGATTTCACATTGGGACATAGGTATATGACCTTTTTAATATAAAAATAAACCCCACTAAAACGTGCACCAAAATATATTAAAAGTCTTCTCATTTTGTTTTTCTTGAAAGGAATCTAATGGGCGTAGGAAATTGCTTGGAAGTTGAACAAGATGGAGAAGATTATATCAAATCCCAAGAGATGCTAATTATCCTTGGTTGAAGCCTCCAATATTAGCTTTGTTTTTAAATTGAAAATGAAATCTTAGGACTAGACAATATCTCACTAGATCATAATATCACAACCCACATGGATGACCCTTAGCAATATGGAAACAATTCTAAAGGAGTCTTCTAATAAAATTAGTCTTTCAAAATTTAAATTAGATTTAAGTCAACTTCTTGTTTATTAAATGTTATTTTATTGATTTGAATTTCAATTATGTTGATTATATATTTGAGTAATATGTATAAATGATAAATTTTATTGAACATTGTGATGATTTAGAACCTAAGATATAGTTTGAGAGTTCTTTTATATATTGTATAATCGTATAAGTATATCATCAACATGATATTAACATCTAAGTTAATTATGCATATTATATGATTATTTGGTGTGCCTTCAATTATTATCTTAAAAATTTTAAATTGGAAGAACGGTTTGATCAAAGGAGAATGATCTCGCTTGGTAAATTTCTAAAAGTGCATCCTTAAATATCTCTTATGTTTTAGATACCAACTCTAAATGGTGAGGTGAATAGAATAGAAACACAAAAATTTACAAATATATATAGTTATACAATTCAACTAGAAATGCTTT
Organism: Sequoia sempervirens; assembly: GCA_007258455.2. NCBI lineage: Eukaryota > Viridiplantae > Streptophyta > Pinopsida > Cupressales > Cupressaceae > Sequoia > Sequoia sempervirens. Next base: position 95,082 of record VDFB02129730.1, read on the forward strand.
GGTCAAAATGTGGAGGAATAGAAGAACAATGTTGATAACTTTGTTTTGGTTTGGGTGTTTTTGTTTAGTGACTAGTTTATAGTATGTACTACAGCATAGCCAAATCTACACTATTTGAGTTCATTCAAGTTATTCAATCCCCCGTTTCATTGGCATGATAAAATTCTATAGGCATTTTGATCTATATACATGAAATTTTGTAACTAACTCTCGCATTTTCTCTAGGGTTTAATATTATTGTCTCTAAATGAAGTTAGAGCATGTAAGAAAACAATTCTATTTGTAACACATGTATTACTAAGACTATACAAAATTATTGCATTATGGGAAATATTTGAATTTGTTCTTAAGAGGGATATCAACTAAATTTATGATTCTGGTCATAATAAATGGAGAAATGTCTTAGGGGCCACCAAGAAATGCATTCTCATGGAATTCCCAAGTGTAAGATATTCACAAAATGGGGTCTTATGGAATGCTACAATTCTAAGATATGCACCAAATGGGTTTGTTGAAAAGGCTTTAGAAACTTTCAAGAAAATGCAATTGGCAGTTGTAAAGCCAAATTCCACAACCTTTGCCCTTCCTGCACCAAAATGGGAGCTTTGGAATAGGGCATATCTACGCAACCAAATTTGGAAGCATTGACAAGGGGAATGAACAAATTTGGTGTCATGGAATGCTATGATTAAATGATACACAAAAAATGGATTTTTTATTATTATTTAGGGTTTAGAAACTTTCAAACAAATGTAATTCAATGAAAAAATTGCAGCCATGTACGAAATGGGGAAGCATAATTTACCAGCCTATGCACTATAGAGGTAGAAGGTGATGCATTGTGGAGGTCAAAGGTGGTGAGTTGAATGCTCATTCACCTAAGAGTTCACTGCTTCACATGTGCTATGTTCGTTTGCCACTTCACATGGATGAAAATTGTTGGTGTTTTTTCCAGTACACCCTTAGAACTCTCTAAAGAGTAGCCAACTCCTATAATAAAGAATTCCCAAGAGGAATCACCAACTTAATCATTGAAAGCTTTCAATATTTTCACTCCTTCACTTCAACCTCTGTGGGACCTAGGAGGGTGTTCCTAATTGTGTTCCTTTTGGTTAATTCAGTTCAAAACACATCAATTCACAGATTAGTTCCTATGAAGGTTAAATAACATAATTCACCAAAAGGTTGGCTAATATTTTAAGAAAATAACTGTTAAATCACCAGGAACAAGGAAATATTTCACATACATGTCTCATGGTTAACAAATTTTAAATGATTTATGTTCTAATCCTGAATCCACAGTTTGATATACTATTATTATCCTTCAAATTGTAAATACCCTTAGCAAATAGATCAGTGTCTCATCGATTGGGCAATGGAGTCACACATTTGACAACTAGTAATATAGAAATTCTTTACTCCTGATAATTGTAGACTATTTTCATAATGCCTCACATTATGAAAGCTCACCGTTCCTAAAGCATTACTTCTTACTAGATCCTTTATAAATTGTCACAAATTCATGACCTCATTAAAGCATTTAATTTATTCTTTAAACCAAGGAAAAAATGAGGACATACATTCAAAAAAAGTATTTGAAGATGAATAGAATATTCTTGATATTTCATTCAGAATCTGCAAATTGATTTACAAAAAGAGAATAGATGCTTTATGCATAATATTTGTTTCAATATTAGTAATTTCTATAAAGCTATTTAATATTTACATATGCATAATTCAAATCCAAGACAATTTGACTATTCTATTTACTGGTACTCTTCCTAATTTCTACCCTTTGTGTATAATGAACCCAAAGATTCAAAAAAACCAGAACCCCTACAAATGACCCATGATATCCCTTTTATAATGCAAGGGAGAAAACAAGCTTCTGACACAAAATGCAAATTAAATTTCAAAGAAATGTTCTATTTCAACTTGAATTTGGGGTGCATTTCAAAATTCCCCACATGTTGAAAATGGGAAAGAAAAAATCTATAACCACCATCAAAAAGGGAAATGCAAAGTGTCACCAAAATTCCCTTTAGGTTCCAACTAGGCCATATATACATCATCCACATCTTCATGAAGCTTCAAAATTAGCATGAAAACCCCAAAAAATAGCACCACCCACAAAGAACAAGAGTGACCACCACAGTAATTTATCAAACAACACAAATTTTGTAGAGCTGGCACACCAATTCTTTTAACCAAAGGCACAACCAACACCAACACCCAACCCACGATACACGCGCCCACTTCGTGTTGTTGCAAGAGATGGAGAAGAAACTTCTACTCCATCATTGTCATTTCTAGGAACAACACCATCTCACCCACTTGGAGTCCTAATAGCCAACAGTGGAACAATCAATAACTAGAGTTTGTCTCAGTAGTGCTCTTAGATGGGCTATCAGTGACATCAATTGGTGAATTCTATCGACCGAAGGAACTGCATCCATACCTAACCTTCCTGTAAGATCCAGAGGTAGAATGTGTAGGTTCCTTACCCTTCTCCTCCATTTTATCAACAACAATTCCTTGGTATTGTAGCCTCTTGCTATAACTGGAAGGAAATCCTATAGGATTTTTAATAGGGGCCTTTTCTTCTACAATCAAAGCATGTTCACTTGTCCCAGAAGCATCACTAGGAAACCTCTATGTGTTGAGTTTGGATGACCTCCTCATAGGTACCTCAGACTTGACAAACTTGCTCATTTGTGATACCTAGAAATCCCTCGAGCTCGCAATTGAAAAATCTTGTCTCTGCACAAATTTAGAAGAATGCTAAATACTGAATGTGAGAGTGACAATCACTTCATCTGTATTTATCGAGCAATTCTGGTGATGTTTACTCCTCAGTGTTGGCATCACACACTCAAGGTATTAATTAATGGCTAGCATCAATCTCTTCACCATTAACAACCCAAGTACTTGGAGATTTGCAAATCACCCCACATAATGGATGAGAATTAATTCATCACACACATACGGAATCAATTTGATTGTCCCTAAGGAGAGCACACCATTAATTCTTTAATGGTTTCAGAACAAAATTGGCTATCAGATGTGTGGATTGTTGATTTTGAATATATGTCATCGATTTGATAGTGAGTTGGATAATTGAGCAGCCCAGATATGGTTAAATCGGGTTTCAGAACACAGAAACACAAATCGTCACCTCTTGACCAATAAGATAATTTTGACTAGGAACCAAGTCACTCATCCCACAAGATGTGCTTTGGTCCAGACTGCATTCAAGAACACTACATGTCACCATTTCATGCACCTTGAAAGTGGTTAGGTAGGAATTAATTTGTAACACGAGGTGTGTGATGAATGATAGGGATTGAATTTTAATCCATCATTATAGCTGTCAATTTCACCTCCATCAATTATCAGGCACCAATACAAGGGTTGGGCTCCATACAGTGAGGATACACGTCAACATCTCATAGACCTCAAATGGTTCAAGATGACCCTTCATTACTACCTACATGGTGTGCAATGGGCGGTTGGGATTCAATCTTTAGATTCAACAGTCCTTGTTCCTGCACACACTTAATGCTAATCATAAAAGGGGCCACAACTAGGCCAATGATGACAAGACCCTTAAGGGTGCTGACTTAAAAGTTTTAAAACATTATGTTCCCAACTTAGGAAAAATTTGGCACAGGACGAAATGCATGGTGGTTTTTTGTCCTAACTGAAGGGTCTGATAACTAAATGTGTCTAAAGGCTTAGGTTACAACTTATATAATCGAAAACTAGTAGGGGTAGGTCACCATGAAATTATAACATCTAAGGGTTTTGGAATGGGACACTTATGAAACTAGGTTTTATAACCAAAACCTTAGCCAATTTTAACCATAGAACTCAAAAAAAATTGACTCAAAATTTTGCACAATTTTAAAAGCCCCATTAGTAGCTCATGCTCAGGGACATATACCCCCAGTGGGTATAGTGAGAATCCAAATCTCAGGTTGAAGCAGACCAAGGTAGAAACACAAAAAACCTGGGAGCTTGCTCGGAAAAAGCAAGCAGACCCAACATAAAGCAAACACACCAAACAAAACCTATGTACACTATTTACAACATTATATAGTGCAATTTACTCTCAAAAGACCTATTTAAACAATTGGCTTTTATCTTCAAATTAGAAGCGTATGGCCCCCCAAAATTTAGGACTGATTCTTTCCTCTATCAATTTTTTTTCCTACTGTTTTGGCAATGGATCAACCTATCCATTGTGTAATTCCAAGCAACTAGCATCATATATTCCACTTACTGCAATGTTGCCCCATTCATTAGCCTTCTCCACTAGAGGCTCATCAAGTTGAATTGGGAACATAAAACATTCATACTCCATATTATCATGAATCACATTATCAAATTCAATTTGTTCATCAAATTCAGTTTGTTCATCAAATTCAATTTTTTCATCAAATTCAATTTGTTCATCAAATTCAATTTTTTCATCAAATTCAATTTGTTCATCAAATTCAATTTGCTCATCGAATTGACAACCTTCATAAACACTCTAGCTCATACTTGACCAATCCTTGACAATATCAAAGAAGAAAAATAAAAAATCATGCATAGCTTTAATTTTCTTGTCATGAGTGGTGTCTTCATGGGATGGAAAAAGTTCCATGATAAGATCCAAAAGATAGGGAGTATCTACAAATAACTCAAGTGCAACTTCATACTGATTAACATCATACTTTTAGTTGTCCACACCTTTGAATTGCTCTTCACATGGAGCAAAAATACTGCAATGCTCACATGCTTTGCAAATTTATCAAATGGCTCCTTCTCATCAATACACAATGATGTTGCTCCAATATCAATGCATTCATCTAGGTGTACCATTTGACCACCCAAGAGTGGGCTTCCTTCTCTATTAGTGCAAATATCATCATGTGGAACATGCGTGGTTGAGACAATAGCCACTTTCTCAAACACATGACCAGGTACCATGGGAGAATCAACATACTCATCCACATCTCTTTCAATAGTAGTGCTAATTTCAAAACTATATTATGGTCTTCAACTTCTTTACCATGTGGGAAATTATCACATTCTAATATCAACAAATCTTACTTACACCCTTGGTGCATTTTGGATATGAATTGTGTATCCATTTGTGGGACAACTAATTCACCATTAGTTGTGTCACTACATCCTTCATGTGACTGAGGGGCTACAACATTAAAATTTCCCTTTTCAAAGGCATAGCCATAAGTTTCAACATTAAATTGATTCTCATTTGTATCATCTCCAATATATTCACCAATAGTATTTGCCACAAACTCATCAGGGCTTTCCACAAAAAAGTGGATTTCTCCTACACCATTAAGAGTCATCATTCATAACCTCACTTTGTAATGCAAGTTCATAAAATAAAGGATTCATCCATATCTTCATGGTTGTCACATATAGTCTTGTCTCTTCGACATGAGGATCCCAGTCTATAAGATCATCCATGGTTTCAAAATTAGTATAATTACTTGAGGAGCAAAGAGAGACATCTTCAACATCCTTTTCATCATTTTTATTCAAAACTATTGATCCGCATTCAAAGACTTCTTCACATGAAGAGAATTGCTCACTACCAAACAAGTGCATTCTTTTAGAGCTATCAACATGTCCTCTACTAGAGGAAAGTGACTCAAATTCAATATCATAAGAAGAATTGTAATCAATAGAGGATTGACCAAGTTCAATTTTATCACCTTGTTCATGGACTTGTGCATCATCATCACTGCTTATAGGAGGATGTGGGATTCCTCTCTGCACTCCTTATATTTGTTTGTGGTATAGGACAACCAAAGGATGAAAATAATGCACTATTTCCTTGTCTTCATACTCTACATCTTCATCCCCATCACTACTGCAAGTCTCCCTCTATGTTACTTGTGAAATGACAACAATCGTTAAAAAACTATTGACACTCTGATACATCCCTTTGATTTTCTAATATTGACTTTTCCTTTGCCTCATCTTGAAAACTACCAATAGCACTTTGAAGTGACACTTGTCTTGTGTATTCATCCTTAGCCTCTTCTACAACCCTTGTCCAGTCAACTACTTGGCTCAAGTTGTGAGGTTTCAATTCCTTTGGTAAAGTACTTAATCCTGATTGATACATGTCACAAAATAAATCAATACATATGGAGTCATTTGGTTTGTGATCCTTAGGAATCTCTAATAAGATGTACAAAAATCTAGAGAACAAATTATAGGGTGATTCCCCTTGTTACCTCTTCATTTCATGTAAGCTTTTATCTAAAAATACCTGATCAATTTTACCTTGCTCCTGTGGAGTTTTAGCTTGAGTTTTTGAATAATTTCCACAATATGACAATGGGGAAACTAGTGTGATAGGATAGTTATCCTCTTGGCTCACACTTACACCTATTGATATGTAAGCTGTACTATTATGAGAATGATCAGAATTATCATCCTTAGCCAATGCAACTCCTTTCATCATTAAATACTTCAAATTGTTTTCAATATCTATTGCCATTTGGTATTCTTGATGTAATGTGTTAGGCTCTTTGTCTCTCAAGAGGTAACTCGAACTCTTATCAAATGCACCTACTTACACTATTAAACACTCTGCATCATTTGGTCTTATGCTTGTAGGGATCTCTCTTACTGCTTTTGAAAACCTAAGATTGAAAGAAGGAACTAACTCATGAACTTTTGTCTAACTAAGACTGGATCAACCCTTTCTCCAAATTGTTCAATGAACACTACCTTAAATTCTTCCCATGAATGAATGGAGGAAGATGGTAGATAAGAGAACCAATCTCTTGCATCTTCCCTCAAGGAATGAACAAACAATTTCATGACAATATCTTCAAAATCTACCTCATAATATCCCATCATACCAACAATTTCTTTCATATGTTTGTTTGCTGATTCAAATTTGTCACCATTAAAATTTGGTATCCTATCTCTGACCTTTGGTGGCATAATATTTTGATAACCACAAATGTTATTAAATATAATGGCTTTGTACCTCTCAGTACTGAAATTCCCTTATTGTGACAAAGGTTGTCCATTATGCATGGTGGTATTTACATTCACACCAAAAATTGCAACTTGATAATCCATCCTTACTCCTCAAAAAGAGTTGTGAGAATTTAATGTACAACTACACAATGCTATACCAATTCCTCTAGCAACTACAATCCTAATCCTTTATAGTGAACACTTTCTATAAATTTTGCTTAAGATCCACGATCCCCTAATATTTTCATGCTTATAACTCACACTTGGAAATGCATGCTAAATTATCTCTAATATTCCATCATTTAGTACTAATTTACTTAGTAGGGAATCATTTACAAATTGAGCATGGAAAAATTATCATAATTTGCTATAAACATGATCAATTCTCCTTAAATGCTATGAGAATACCTAGAATTTTATAACATTTGACTATCTTTTTCCTTTAAATCTATTGATATGAACATTTGATGTAAGCTTTATCAGGTTCTTTAGTCAGAGTCGTCACCTCCTATCATGGAGGAATTTAACTTCAAATGAGATGAAGTTTCTTTAGAAGTTGAATATGCTCTGGGTGGTCTTCCACAACGGAGTCATTTCCAGATCTTTCAAACTTTGTTGCAATCACTAGTCTTCTACCAGGTTCAAGAATTTATCAATATCTGAACAAGAGGTTCAAATTTGCATCACTAGTTGACCCTACAATACAAGTATCTATGTTTGGAGAGTGGAAAATTCCCCCAGTAGAGTCGCCATTTTGTTGGTGTTTTTTCTAGTACACCCTTAGAACTCTCTAGAGAGTAGCCAACTCCTATAATCAGGAATTCCCAAGAGGAATGGCCAACTTAACAAGTGAAATATTTGAAGATTTTTACTCCACTTCAGGCTTTGTGGGACCTAGGAGGGTGTTCCTAATTTTGTTCCATTCTAGTTAATTTAGTTCAGAACACATCAATTCATCGATCAATTCCTATGAAGGGTAAATAACATAATTCACCAAAAGGTTGGCTAATCTTTTAAGCAAATAATTGTTAAATCACCAGGAACAAGGAAATACTTCACATACATGTCTCATGGTTAACAAATCTTAAATGATTTATGTTGTAATCCTGAATCCATGATTTGATATACGATTATTATCCTTCAAATTGTAAATACCCTTAGAAAATAGATCAGTGTCTTATTGATTGGGAAATGAAGTCACACATCTGATAACCAGTAATATAGAAATTCTTTACTCTTGATAATTGTATATTATTTTCATAATGCCTTACATTATGAAAACTCACCATTCCTAAAGCATTACTTCTTACCAGACCCTTTATAAATTCTCACAAATTCATGACCTCATTAAAGCATTTAATTGATTCTTTGAACCAAGGTAGAAGTGAGGACATACATTCAAACAAAGTATTTGAAGATGAAAAAAATATTCTTGATATTTCATTCAAAATTTGCAAGATGATTTACAAAAGGAGAATATATGCTTTATGCATAATATTTGTTTTGATATCAGTAATTTCTATAAGACTATTTAAGATTTACATATGCATGATTCAAAACCAAGACAATTTGACTATTCTATTTATTGGTACTCTTTCTAATTTCTACCCTTTGTGTATACTGGACCCAAATATTCAAGAAAACTAGAACCTCTACAAATGAGCCATGATATCCCTTTTATAATGCAATGGAGCAACAAGCTCTTGGCTCAAAATGAAAATTAAATTTCAATGAAATGTTCCATTTCAGCTTGAATTTGGGGTGCATTTCAAAATTCCCCACATGTTGAAAATGGGAAAGCAAAACTCTGTAACCACCATCAACAAGGGAAATGCAAAGTTCCACCAAAAATCCCTTTAGGCTCCAACTAGGCCATCTATCCATTGTCCATGTCTTCACGAAGATGCACAATCAACATGTAAACCCCAAAAAACAATACCACCCACGGAGAACAAGAGCGACCACCACAATAATTTATCAAACAACACAAAATTTGTAGAGCTCACACACCAATTCTTTTAACCAGAGGCATGACTAGCACCAACACCCAGCCCACGATACATGCACCCACTTCACGTTGTTGCAAGAGATGGAGAAGAAACTTCTACTCCTTCATCCTTTCTTTCCCAGGAACAACACCATCTTTCCCACTTGGATTCCTAACATCCAATGGTATAACATACAATATCTCCACTCCATGGACCTTGGTTTGGTTGAGTGACATGAGATATTGCATATAACCATAGTCAGTCTCAGTAGCACCCTTGGATGGGCTATCGATGAAATCAATTGGTGAATTTTGTTGACTGAAGGAACCACATCCATACCTAACCTTCCTACAAGCTTTAGAGGTAGACTGTGCAAGTTCCTTACCCTTCTCAATTTTCTCAACAACAATTCCTTGGTATTGCAGCCTCTTGCTACATTTGGAAGGAACTCCTATAATCTTTTTAACAGGGTCCTTTTCTTTTCCAATCAGAGCATGTTCACTTGTCTCAGAAGTGTTACCAGGAAACCTCTGTGTTTTGAGTCTAGATGACCTCCTCATAGGGTAAGTGCACCAGGATGGTTCCCAAAAAGGGGGCATAAGTGGCCACTTTTTCTTTTCTTTTTTTCTGAAATCAGGAAATACTAACCTTGGACTTGAAATTGAGGATAGTTACACTCAAATTTTTGAGATGGAACAAAAACAAGGATTGAAGTGCTTCGGGTCTATTTTATAAACTACTAATTTATTTTGAAAATGGTTGATATTAAGGGGTTTGAATGAGGGACGTACACAAATTGGTGTTGTTTTTGTCAAAAAATAACATAGCAACTCTTGCAACCCTTGTACGGTGAAATTTTTCTTAGTATTTTAAAATCACTATGGTCAAAAGTTAGCTAACAGTATGTAGTTGATGCATGATTTTTCTGATAATCTTTTAATGAATATTTGATATTTTACTAATTTTCAATGGACACTCTGAAAAATAGATTTTTGGCCGTGCTACCCCTAAAAATTTTGGAAACTAATTAATTTAAAAAAAAAAAATTGTAGAATGGACTCTAGTTTCTAAAAATGTAATTTATTTGAAATTTCGATGAATGGTAAATTCATAATGAAAAAACGCCAAACACTGCTTTTTGCCAAAAAAGAGACATACAAACAAAATAAATTATTGATGAAAGGATTAACATTGTCAAAAAGTGAAAAACATTACATCATTGGATAGCTAAGAGAGAACCTAACATTACCTAGATGTTCGATTTGTTTGATATTGAACCACGTGCAATCCTCATGATGAGCACAAACCCGATTATGTGAAATATTGTAGAATTTGCAAAAACATGTCTCTAGTCATTGGGAATGCCCTCCAAGCCTTTGGGTTGGTATTCCAAGGAAAATACCAATCCTAAGGCTTGGGGATTCCCAAAGCAAGATATA
>VDFB02129730.1:105622-138510 GCA_007258455.2 Sequoia sempervirens
AGGAGTGAGTGAGAGAGAGTTAGAGAGAGAGGGAGAGGGGAGTAGGAGGGAGAGAGATGAGAGAGAGAGAGAGAGAGAGAGAGAGAGAGAGAGAGAGAGAGAATTAGGGTTTAAGGGTTGACATTATGAGGGTTAAGGGTAGAGGATAGAGGGGAGAGATATAGGAGTGAGTGAGGGTATAAGGGTTAAGGGTAGAGGGTAGAGGGGAGATAGATAGAATTAGGGTATAAGGGTAGAGGGAAGAGAGATAGAAATAAGGTATATAGGGTATAGAAAAAGAGAGAATAAAAATATTAAAAAACCAACTTTCTCATACCTCAAGTGCATTTTGAAGGAGTAGAGATATGACCGTTTTTAGCAAGAAATAACGTGCTTGCATTATAATGTGAGCAAACTTTGTCTTGCTCTAAAAACAGTAAAAAACTCAATATACATGTGATCTTAAGGTCCATATTTTGCATATTCTCCTGGTTCTGCACATGCTCTAACAAAAAGTAGCTTTTTGATGATTTTGTGAAGTGTGCATGCATGTTTTTCACATTCCACCACCTTTTTCATGATCTTTCCACCACCTTTACATGAAATAGCAGAGTTTTCACGTTGAAAGGAATATAATATCAATTCAAGTTTGAATTCTAGTGAAAACTGATATACAATTGAAGTTTGGAGGGGAACAAGCTTTTGAAAAAGTCAAATTGTTGAGGAGTTTGAAGAAAGAAGCTAAGGCTACATAATTGGGTAGAACTCCATTTGAAACTCTAGTTTTTTTGATATGTGAATTCCTTACACATTTTCTTTCATTCTATTATGGCTTGGTTTCATTTTTTTATTTTGCATATTCCATGTTGATAATTGTTTGTTTTTCATTATAACCTTAGGTTGTCAATGCACATTTTAAATTACACAATTCTATAAACTTGTTGTATACACCTAAAATTAGTCATGGCATGTAATTAATTAAATACTAGCTATTTAATTAATATTCGACTACAAAAAAATAGATTCTCAATTTATTTATATTGTTCATATTCTGAATTCTCCAAATTTAAAATCATATTCTTCTAAATTAATTAAATAAACAAATTTCGATAAGCTTTTTTTATTTAATTAATCTTTACTAATCTCGATTAGGAATTCAAGCACATGTCTACAAATTTTTGTGCCACCTCACCAAGGTCACATGAAATTAAATAATTCTAAATTTTTAATTAGAATTATCTTCAACCAATTTTTAAGCACATGGCTTATTCCTCACACACTTCCACCAATTTTCAAACACATGGTGTTTTCTTTCCACACTTGAATCTTCCATCCACTTGGTATGTTACCTATTGGTCAAGAGATTCTTCCATCCATTTAGCATATTTTCTTTGGTCAAGGGGACAACATCTTGATTCTCTGCATCTCCACCGTTCATTCTTCTTGTTCGAATTTGGACCGTTGATCGTTGCCACCTCACTAGATGCTTGGAAAAGGCTATAAATACAACCCTTTGGCATTGTATTTTGCATCCACTCTTGAATAGAGTTATCATGTAGGAATATTGTTTGAGCTTGGGAGAATTATGGACTCTTATAGTTACATTTTATATCATGTTTTGCATCATAGTTTTATTTTATGTCATCCTTTGCATCATAATTGCATTTTAGATTAGCATATTTAGAGTTTTCATTTGAGCACATGTAGAATCATATAGATCACTACCATAGTATCCACCACCATTTGTCCATTCATCATAATCATCCACCATTCATCATAGTATCCATCACCATTTTTATCATATAGTTTCATGTAGGGATTTAATTGGTTTGAATGTTGAATACTAATCTCGTTTCTTAAGTGTCATTCTAATAGCCTTTATGCACATAGAAATCTAAGGGCCAAAGGGTTAAATGAATCTATAATAATAAAGGACAATAAGACGTTCTTAAAAGTTTTGTTTTGTGGAAATTTAGAGTAGTTTCTTTGCTTTGAATCTTTGATATAATTCGTTTCATTAAGGTTTGTGTTGATTTACTAACTTTCCACATTTCACACACACATACACACTTGCCAATTACATTTTTAAACCACATCTCTTTGAGGCATTTTGTTATTTAACAATTGACTTACCTTGTGTATGCTTCCACATTTTTTATACACATATATATGACATAAATTTTAAGGAAGTAAAATAAAACATCATTTCTTAATCCTTTATTATGGATGTGCATACCACTCTTTGAAGCTTTCATTGAGGTATTTTGTTAAACAATTATACCAACCAGCTGATTTCCTTCTCTATGCTACCAAATTTTCCATACATGTCTCTAAAAAATTAGAATATACTCCTCCCACATTGATAGATCTTAGAAACTATTTTGGTTTTCATCTCTATTTCTAAATTTACCTCATCACTTTTAGTTGTGATATATTTTAAATGTTTCCTTGATTAGTATACCTACAAGGGATTCTAACCCTTCTCTCCACTGTTACAAGAATCTTTATTCAAGGCTAAGTTAGCAACATGGGGAAAGGTGCAACCTATCTTGCAATCATGGCTCAAAATGGAAGCATGGGAAAAGAATTTGAATTGTTTGACAATAATCTTTTCGTATAAATGTATGCAAAATGTGGTAGCATTGACAAGCTAGTGAGCTTGGAAAGATAGTGAGCTCACTCACTAGCCTACCAATGTGGTAGGGTTGAGAAGGGAGGGGCTGTGTATACCTCATAGAAATGGGGTCTCACGGTGACTATGAGACCCCATTTCTATGAGGCATACGCTGCCCCTACCATCTCAACCCTACCACATTGGCAAGCTAGTGAGTGAGACTCCAATGCGGTAGGGTTGAGAAGGCAGGGGCAGTGTATGCCTCATAGAAATGGGGTCTCATGGTGATGTATATCACCATGAGACCCCATTTCTATGAGGAATATATCACCATGAAACCCCATTTCTATGAGGCATACGCTTCCCCTACCTTCTCAACCCTACCGCATTGGCAAGCTAGTGAGTGAGCTAGCTTGCCAACGCTCCACTAGCTTGCCAATAGGGTAGGGTTGAGAAGGTAGGGGAAGCATGATAGAAACCTAGGTGGTGAAGACCCCAACCAACTCAAAATGATCATACTAAAACAAGAAACCAACCCCTTAAACACTATACACTCAACTTATCCCAAACACACACCTAAAGGCTTATAGCCCTCCAATACTACTTTTTCTCAATATATTTTAGAGAAGCTCGTATAGAGACCTAAAAAACATCATATGAGACACACTTCAACTAGTAACACAACATACCAAAAGGTTTCAAGAGGTTTCTATGCAACAATATTGAAAACCAATAGGATGCCCTGCCTTTTAGGCCACCAAATAGCCCTCTTTTACAAAGGAGGTACCTCCAAAACACTTTGTTTTCACCAAATATCAACTGAAAGTCACTAATTGTGTTACAGAACAACAAATTCCACCATTATTTCTTAGATCCTTGACTTCTAAAACACTATACCACCAAACCCTCAACTTTCATGCAAATAACCTAGGGTTTATTGAAAGTATTAACAACTAGGCTTAACAGACCTCACCAATACCAAAAACACTTCAAAAATATCCTACAAAAACTCAAACAACCATTACATGGAAGGTTCTAGGCCTTCTTTAAAATCCCATTTACACAAGGAAAACAATGTAATTTTGCCCTAGGGCATCACCCAATTTCAAACAACTTACTTCGTCTACCTTCAGGACCATGTGGACACCTAACCATAGTGTATGCCTCATAGAAATGGGGTCTCACAGTGATGTACATCACCATGAGAGCCCATTTCTATGAGGAATATACTTCCCCTACCCTCTCAACCCTACTACATTGGTAGGCTAGTGAGTGAGCTAGCTTGCCAAGGAATTTGAATTCACATGCCTTCTCTAGGATGATTGTAAGTATTTTTTATGAATCCTTGAATGACATATATTTCATTTATTTAAATGGATAATTTTTTGAGGAACTAATATTCGTTTCATTACCATGCTACAGGTAAAATTATATGCCATGCCGAAGAAACAAAGAAGGAATAAACTAACAGACGAAGAGTATGAAACCTTCAAAGCAAAGGAGAGAGAACGACTAGTGGAATATCATGAAAAGAAGAAATTGGGTACTATTGACAAAAACAAGACAACTAAAGAGGAACCTCAATCGTAAAAAAGAGATCAAGAATTGGCAGCACAAAAGGCATGAATGTGAAAGCATCATGGTAAGATAGATTCAGATACCGTATTTGGATACAAACCCTCTACGACAAGTGAATACGAAGGGACAACATTAAGCACAAGTGAATATGGAGGGACACTATCTACCACAAGTGAATATGGAGGGACACCATCTATCACAAGTGAATATGGTTGGACACTGTCCAATGCATCTCAAGTTGAGAGTACATCATCACTCGAATTTGATGAAGAAGGTATGCCATCATCCCCACGTGAACCTCAAGGTATGTCTTCTACTCCACCCTCAGTAGAAGGTACGTAATCTAGCCCACCTCTTAAATATTGATGGAATTCCTAATGTTGAGATGTATGTACCTAGGAGAACACCACCTAGAATTTTGCATAGAAAGCCAAAGTATTTGATTAATATTGATGAGGATATTTTGCAACACATGGAAGGTAAGATCTAACATGTACTTGTAGAAGATATGTTGATAAGATTTGGAAATCATTCTTTGAAAGGCTAAATGAGATCGCAAGATCTCAAATATTTGTTGAAATGATGTGGGGTATAAAGTATAGAAGCATCATGAAGACTCTTAGGTTGAGAACATCAAATACATCATGTGAAAGCACTATTGTGAAGAATCTAATGGATGCATATGAGAGTGTGGGTAAGACCTCACACTCAAAGGATAGTAATGTCACCTGACGTATCATTACATAAACTTTGGTAAGCAGTCAGACAAAGAGAGCTCAACAAATTAGAAAGACGAGTGAACAAATGAGAATTAGTAGAAAAAAATTATCAAAAGCCGTTTAAAGGTAGAAAAGAATTGAGGGCACCGATTCAAATGAATTATGGGAATTCTTAGGGAGATTGCCACAAAAAGATAAAAAAGTTGTTGAAGCATTGAGAACACTAATTGAAGAGTATTGGAAGAATACCACAAGGCCATCTCCAAATCAAAGGGATGTGGTAAGAAGGAGAATCAGTAGTCGAAACCGTGAGCCACATCCAAATCATTTTTTGGATACAACTCAAACCCAATTTTTTCATAAATTTCAAAATGATTATCCTCAAATAGTATTTGTCAAAGATTTTGTGAAATTCTTAAACCTTTTTATGTCAAGATAAATCACACACGCACTACTTGTTGTTGTAGACTACATATTGAATTCTCTAACCATTATGAAGTTTATCGTTCTATATGTTTAGATTTGCAAACTAATGATGTTTTGCAAGATTGTGGCATAAAATCCCCACCAAAATATTCAAGAGAGTTCTTATAAAAAAATTTATGCGAAATAGAGGATGACCAAATATTCTATAGGACAACATGCTTGGATGGTTCATGCGAGTGTTGCGGTGGCTTGCAACGTATGCCAGTATGTCAGCATATGGAAAGCACAGATGAGGTGGGACAAAAACTAGTAGAGTTCAAGAAGTATAAAATAATGGCATATGCTACAAAAGATCGGTCTCAAGCAAAAAGGTGTGATTTGGTTATTCAAAAGATTCCAGTGTATTAGTTTATGTCCATGTTCCGTGACAATATAGTGTATGAGTATGCAAGGCATACCCATAGAGCCTGATGGCTGGACACACAATTCAAGCTATGCAAGGACACCTTTCCAGTTTGTAGCATAGTATCAGTGGTTGAATTTGTAGATAACTCCACTCTACAACCACAATGTGAGGTGCAGTCACAATATTACAACTCCACACAGGCTTCAATATTTTTGCACATAGCATTCATTCATGCAGCCGATAGTATAGAGGATGAAAGGAAGGTATTGAGGGAGTATCACTTTAATATTAGTGATGATCGCACACATTCTCTAGAGTTTGTGCAAGGTTTCTTCCAGATATTCTACAATGATTTGGATCAAAGGGGCATAACATACAGTTGGCATATAATATGGTCGAATAACTATGCATCACAATTCAACAACTTGCACATGTTCTATTGGTTGAGCATGATGCATGTCATTACAGGTGTTCAACATATGTGGAAATTTTGTGAGGTTAGGCATGGAAAGGGGGAGCATACGTGAAAAGAGCATTAGCACAAGAAGAGTTAAATTATAAAGATGATGTAAATTTGAAAGATGCAAGATCAATCATCGAGTGGTGTAATACTTCGATGGGTCCAGGTAATGAAGGTATGTCTTCAATTCTTATTTTTTTTGGTTGATGGATGATACTAAGATTGCACCATATGAGGATTGTTGTACAATGACAGGATTGAGTGAGCTACACTCTTTCCTTAACTCAAATACAAGTTCATGGAGTATCAATACATGGAATATGGCATGCCTTTGTTCTTCATGTACAATGCAAGCCTAGAATGATTGTGAGTTAGGGGATTAGGTTGAAAAAAGGTTGACAAGTTATATTATCCCACTTCACACGTATCACCCTCTGACGACATTGGAACTAACAAAGATAGAATCATCGGTCGACTTTGACCACGTATTAGATCTAGTTCAACTAGGCAATATATCTACTTTCTTAGTTTTTAAAATTCCATTTTGTCAATCTCACTTTGTAGTGTATTCATAATGTTGACTAATTTCAAGAGATTTGATGCACATATCAATGTAGGGCATGTTTATGTAGTTATTGCAAATGAAGACAATGAAGAGGGAATGAACTATTACTTGTGTCATTGTGTTGAGGCCAAAAATAAATTGGAGGCCCTAGTTATAGATGGAGAAAACATTGAATACCCTACAAGCTTAGTTTTTGTTACTAGAACATGGCTTAGAAGGTACCCACATAAGAGTGTTTAACATTGGCTATTTCAGGACTTTGACACACATCGTAAGATTCTTTATTACTCAAACCTTGTCATGGCATCCAATGTTCATTTGACCAAATATGGGGGTAGACCTTTGAACAAGACCTTGTGGAAGGTCCGTGAGTTTGACCATGAGGCAATACTTGACACAATAAAGAGTAGAGTAGACCCAGATGATTCATTGGATTAATTTGCAAGTATGCATGTATTGGTTCTTATTAATTTATACTTGTATGCACATTAATTTGTTTCATGCCAGTGCTATCATCTTCTTTTACTTTTCCTATTTGTAAGTAAGTATACTAAAAAAATTTTGGTGTCCCCTTGCAGAAAATGCAGATTTACGAGTCATCCAAGAGAATCTCAGCCATAAAAGAAATGAAACATCCTTATTTTGATGATCTTGACAAATCTTAATTATGATTTTAAGCCATTACAAAAGCGTGTGTGAAGCTTGGTGAAATAATTTCAAGTTATTCATTTGAAGTTAACCTTATCATGAGCACCTATGATGTAGACATTATAAGAGCATCTTGAATTTCAAGTTATTATATTCATGAGAGGTGTTGTTTGCAATAGGTATCTTGGAACTCCCAGTGAAGATGTATGACTAGGAGTGACTAAGTTGAGAGACTAGCATGCCTATCTATAAGTGTCTTCCATCTATTTTCATTTCATTTCCATTTTGGATGCTCTTTCTTTTTCTTCTTTTACTTTGCGTATTTGAAAGCAAACTAGTAAAAATTGATTGGTCTCTCATTGCAAAAATGTTGATTTATGAGCCATCAAAGAGAATCTCAGCCAAAAAAGTAATGCAATATCCTTATTTTGATGATCTTGACAAATCTCAATTATGATTTGAAGCCATTATAAAAGAGCGAGTGAAGCTTAGCAAGGGAATCTCAAGTTATTCATTTCAAGATAACCTCATAATGAGCACCTATGATGTATAAACTATAAGAGAATCTCAAATGTATGAGTGACATTGTAAAATATCTGTGAGAACGGAGTACCTAAGGCATTGTAATGAGATTTACTTGTAATGAGATTTACTCAAATATTGAAATTTGGTGTAGGAGCACCAAGGTTATTGAGTAAATTTGGTTCATGGAAGTCCTAAGTTAGTTTTGTGTTTTGAGTTTTGTCAATTGAATAAGGTCATATTAGACCAATTTATAATGTATAATTCATGTTAGTTGGTTTTGGGGTCATTTTGGAGTTCATGTTTGGTGCAGGAGTATCTTGTTCTCTAAATGCCTTCAATAGACAAATTTGCAAAATTTGAATTTTCAAATGTAAACAATGTGGAAAATGTCATGTGAAGGTCATCTGTAATGTATTCAAAGTTTCAAACAGGTCATTAGGTGATTAGAGAAGTAATATTGCACAAAAGTTGTCATTTGGTGTAAAAATGCAAAACTTGCATTAGTTGCACAATTGCAAAATCATAGAAGATGAAGAGTCCTCTTGTTAGAAAGGGTAGTTAGTCAATGGAAGATGTAGGGGAAGCATTCATGACTGATTGGAATATCTATATAAAACATTGTAAAGGCATGGAAAAGAGTAGAACTTGTATTCTTGAAGAAATTAGTAAATAAAAGACCCTATTTTCTGTATTTGTAGGACTTTTCCTTTTTGGTTTCAAGCTTGTGTTGATTGGACAACACCTTATAGTTTGATTTTTGATTAGTTTTCTTCATAGCAAGGAGTTAGGCTACTTTTGAAAGTGTTTTGAAGTCTTTTAACTCATATTTGAGGAAATAAGAATAATTTTATCATAGCCGAAAGTCCATTAAGTGATAATATTTCCATTCCATCGATGTAGGGTTAAGTAGGTCGGTGGAATGGATTGCAATTAGGTGTTTTTCAATTTGAATATGTGTGTAGATTCAGGGGAAGACGAGACTGTGAAGTTTTGTTGCTGCTCTAGATAAATTTCTGAGTTTTCACACAAGTAATGGTGCCTACAAACTAGGGTTTGGAGAAATGACAGTTGCAAAGGCTTGATGGTGGTTTGATTACTATATGTAGACATATTACAACATTTATAAGGCATTTAAAAGTTTGTATGAGGTTTGGTAAGTGGGTTTTTAATAAACCTCAGTCTTCTTGAGCCTATAAGGGCATTTGATGAGGGTTTTATTGTTTGATGTTATATTGAAGCCGTTAAACTATAAAATTGGAATATTTGAAGGCTTTGATACTTGATACAATGTTGTACGAGGTTATTTTATGGTTTGGAGTTGATTTCTTGATAGTTGCTTCACAAAATTGACCTAATTTGACACTTTCTAGTGGATAGTTTATTGTTCTTATAAATTTTCTAAAATAACCTCTTCAAAGCTTTTGTTATGTATTAGTAGATCAAAATGGGTTTCTAAATATGTATTGGGTCTATGGAAACACAAAGAGATTGAAAAAGAATCACAAAACAAGCAAACTACGCTGTCCATAAGGCCAGTTAGGCCAAATTAACAAAGTAACCCCCCTTTATTCTTCCTATCACATGCAAACCACCATTGGGAAGCATTAACTAATCTTCCAAACCACCAATTCCTCCACTTTTAGGGCGTGATAAGTCCTCTAACATAACAAACCCCAAAACCCTCTTCTTTCACAAGTTAGGCAAGGGTTTATTGAAAACCAATAATCCAAACCTTCCCACAGCCAATCAAAGCCTAAAACACCTTCAAAAACATCTGCACAAGCTTAAAATTTCAAGAGATATTGCTTCCCATAAATATTTCTTCAAACCCTAGCACTAAACCAACATTTTCCACTAAAAAATGCACCATTTGACATCTAGGGAATCACCTAAAAACCCTCTATTTTCCTCCCTTGCACACAAAAATTTGCACACATGTTTTATAACCCTAACTAAGCCTTTCCATCAAGTTATAGAAGCATACAATGGGTGGAAGGCTTAATATGTCATTTTAATGCACTCAAAACCCTTAAAACGGGGTATATTGACCAAACCTTAGTAATTGGCTTCTAAAATGCAAAAAATCACTTTAAATCCAACCAAATAAAAACTAAAATGGAGTTAAGATAGCTTCCCACCTAATTCCATCCAAAAGAGAGCACAATCACCATGTACGAAGTCGTACAACTCAAGGAAACTTCAAATGTCTTGTAAAAATATAGAAAATTGCAAGGAAACAATGAATTTTATTGACCTTCTTCTAAATACATGGTGAATTTATTCTAGGAATGGTCCTCTTTTGCACCCAAACATGCGGAATCACTCTGAGCTACATTCAACTAGCTTGATCCCTTAAGGGTCCAAAGTACAAAAGGGCAACAATCTTTGACGAGGTTTTACTAAAAAATCATGGCACTTACAAAATATTTGTCCGAGTCTATGAGATCACGTTGGGCCCCTCTACAATAAATTCTCTCGGGTTTTGTTATCTCAGAGTGGTTTTCCTGTGGTGTCCATTTTTCACTTGATGGAAAAAGTGTCAAATGCAAGCAGTGCAAAGTTGCAAAGTGGTGCAAATTTTATTCTGCAACTCGTGTGACCAAACATATTGTTCCAACAAGTCCGAATAGGTATTTTTACGCTAGCCATGGTCCTCTTTCACACCCAAACACGCGGAATCACTCTAAACTATGTTCAACTAGATCGATCCCTTAAGAGTCCAAAGTGCAAAATGGCTACAAACTTCAGCATGTTGTTACTCGGATACCGTGATGCTTAAAAAATTTTCATATAATCCTATGGAATCATGTTGAGCCCCTCTACAATAACCTCTCTCAGTTTTTGCTATCTCAAAGGAATTTTATCACGGTGGTGAATTTTCACTTGGAGAAAAAGTTATCAAATGCAAGTAGTTGAAAGTTGCAAAGTGGTGCAACTTTCGTTCTGCAACTTGTGTCCAAACGGACTGTTCCAAAGTGTCTGAATATATATTTTTACGCTAGGCATGGTCCTCTTTCACACCCAAACACGTGGAATCGCTTTGAGCTACATTCAACTATATCAATCCCTTAAGAGTCCAAAGTGCAAAATGGCTGCAAACTTCAGCATGTTGTCACTCAGATACCATGATGTTTAGAAACTTCTCGTCTAATCCTTTGGGATCGTGTTGGAACCCTCTACAATAACCTCTCTTATTTTTCACTATCTCAGAGGAATTTTCCCATGGTGGTGAATTTCCACTTGGGGAAAAAGTTGTCAAATGCAAGTAGTTGAAAGTTGCAAAGTGGTGCAACTTTCGTTCTGCAACTCATGTGACCAAACGGACTGATCCAACACATCCAAATAGGTATGTTTACACTAGACATGGTCCTCTTTCACACCCAAACATATGGAATCACTCCAAGCTACGTTCAACCAGATCGATCCCTTAAGAGTCCAAAGTGCAAAATGGCTGCAAACTTCAACATGTTGTTACTTAGATACAGTGATGCTTAGAAACTTCTCGTCTGATCCTATGAGATTGTGTTAGCCCCTCTATAATAACCTCTCTCGGTTTTTGTTATCTCGAAGTGGTTTTCCCATGGTGGTGAATTTTTACTTGATGGAAAATGTGTCAAATGCAAGTAGTGCAAAGTTACAAAGTGGTGCAACTTTTGTTTTGCAACTCGCGTGACCAAATAGACTGTTCCAATGCATCTGAATAAGTATGTTTACACTAGACATGGTCATCTTTCACACCCAAACACGCAAAATCGCTCTGACCTACATTCAACCAGATTGATCCCTTAAGAGTCCAAAGTACAAAATGACTGCAAACATCAGCATGTTGTTACTTGGATACCGTGGGGTATGTGCAGGATCATGATGGGCTAAAAAGTGGCGATACGATGGGTATGTGTAGGGTATGTGGCTGATGACTTTATTTTTACCCAAAATTGATGAAACGAAAAGGGTTTTTAAAGGAGATTCTCAACTTTCAACCAATATAAATTATGCTTTAATTTGAATTTAATAAATAATTATTATTCATTTTCTATTTGAATTACGACTAAAGTCCTGATTGATAGGTTGATTTTAAAGTATCTATAGCTTTCCAACGGTATCACATTTTTTGAATCTGAAACATGCATCATATTCTATGCTTCACATACTATAGGATTAAAAAAAATAAAATTGAATTTCATGAAGTTTTGACCAAGTTAAGATGGTTAGACATACAAGTTTTTAATATTTTTTAAAAGTTGTAATAAAAAAATCATAATTAATTATTTACTTGGGAAAAAATTACAAAAAAATATGCATCACATCATGACATGATTCCTCTACTTATATTTAAAATCTTACAAAAATAGTATTATCATTTTATTGTGGTTAGGGTGGTCAGATACACACCTACTTATTTTTTCCCTTAAATTTAAGTACTACTGCATTGAAATTTCAAATTTTCACCAAATAGATTTTTTTTTTAAAATAAACCTAGTAGTTTAAAAAATACATTCAATTTTCTAGAGATTCTATTCTTACATATTTTTGAAATAATATAGATAATTTATTCAATATTTTACATCAAGTTGCCTAACTCTAATTTTTCTAAATTTTTTGCCACTTAAGGGCCTGTTTTTTCCATGATGATCCTATACATACCCTATAACACTTCGAAACTTCTCGTCCAATCCTATAGGATTGTGTTGGACCCCTCTACAATAACCTCTCTCAGTTTTTGCTATCTTGGAGGCATTTTCCCGTGGTGGAAAAATTTTACTTGGGGAAAAAGTTGTCAAATGCAAGTAGTTGAAAGTTGCAAAGTGGTACAACTTTTGTTCTGCAACTTGTGTAGCCAAACAAATTGTTTGAATGCATCTGGATGGGTACGTTCACACTAGGAATGGTCTTATTATGCACCCAAACACACGGAATCACTTCGAGCTATGTTCAACCGGTTTGATCCCTTAAGGGTCCAAAGTGCAAAAGGGAAGCAATATTTGACGGGCTATTAATCAGAAACCATGATGCTTATGAAATCTCTATCTAAGCCTATAGGATCATGTTGGGCCCCTCCTCTAAAATTACCTTTCTTGGGTTTTGTTATATCAGAGTCATTTTCCTATGGTGTCCAGTTTCCACTTGATGGAAAAAGTGTCAAATGCAAGCAATGTAAAGTTGCAAAGTGGTGCAAATTTTATTTTCTAATTCATGTGACCAAACAAACTACTCCAATGCATCTTGATAGGTACGTTTACGCTAGGCATGGTCCTCTTTTACACCCAAACATGCAAAATTGCTTTGAACTACATTCAACTGGCTTGATTTGTACAACAGGAGTTTGCTCTAAGACAATTTGAATCTATTGTAGAATGGTTTTAGCTTTGATTTAAATCCACTCTTGTGGAATTCTATTAAGTTCCAAGCAACTTAGAAGTAGATTTCTGAAACTGGTCTAAACTTGCTCATACAAGGGTTTAAGTGTAATATGTTGAAATAGGCCATTCCACCTATTTTTCAGGTTGTGTCTCAGTGGAATGGTCCTGATGTAAGTAGGATAGGGAGTAGGAATAAGAAAATAACATTGGTAAAGGAATTGAAGAGATTAACAATGCTACCCCTATTGAAAATTCAAAATTTAGGCCCTAAAAGCAAGGCTAGAAGAAGTGAAAAGAAGAAATTGCTTGATAATAAGTTAGAATAGGTTGGAAATAAGGTGAGGTTGTGGAGTTTGATGTATTCAAAAGGTCTACAAGGATAGGGGAGGTCAAAAGTATGTTATGGCATGATGCCTTAGTTGGGAAAAGAGGAGTTTTGAATGAAAAAGAGAGGTTTGAGGGAGTAAAAGTGGGTAAAGTCAAGGGGAAGAATAATTTGGTAATGAATTAAGTTTGTGTAGGTAGAATGAAGAGTGTTGGAAGAGGTTTTGAGGTTGTATGAGGTCAGAATATGGGGTTTTCAAAAAACCCTAGTAACATTTAAGAAAAGTGAGGGTTTAGAGGATAGTGGGGATAGAGGGTTAATCATGCCCTAAAAATTGTGGATTTTTTTGATTTATAGACTAGTAAATTCTTTCCAATGGTGTTTTTCAATTGAAAGAGTGATTGAGAGGGTGTTGCTTTATTAAATAAACCTATTTGGAGGTCTAGGACAACGTTGAAGCACTAGGTTGAGGGTTTTGTTTCAAAAGAGTCTCATGAGATTTTGAGGCATGTGAAAGTATGTGTTAAAGGGTGTCTAAAAAGAATGAGGGTTGGAGAGATTGTTTAGAAAATTTGAAAGTTATGGAAAGAAAGGTAGGTCTATTGACCTACTAGAGAGACTAGTTGAAAAACTGAAAACAAGCCAAGATAGTAATTTGCTGGAAGAAAAGTGGTTGGAAGTTATTTGTATGGTGAAATTGGATTGAAGTCCTCCATGTCATTGCATCAATCATTCTCAAGTCTAGCAAGCGCAAGAAATTTTTCAATTATCCTCCTTGCCCTTACAACAATATATGACCAATTGTAAATGCGTATAATGGTGGAACTTCAAAACATTTTATTTTTCTTCAATTAACAACTTTGATTGTGAAGCGTTTTGTCATTTTCATTTGAAATGATTTTCTATACTTGAAAATTGGAGTCTAAGAGAAACAAGTGATGCTCTCACATACATTTATTATTTGGTGTGATAGATAAAGTTTCCACCATTGCGTCCATTTCTTATTTGTATTATAAATTATAACTTACTTTCTCCCAAGTCTATTTCCTATACAAGAAATAATATTGCAAAAAGTTGACATATAAATCTTTCGATGTGTTTATATGGTGATGGATCAAGAACATAACAATTCATTTCGCATTATGAGGATTATGTTGTGAAAATGTTTAAAAACTATTCAAGATAAATTTTTTGTATGATAATGTGTCAAGAAGTTAACTACTTCATCTACTCTGAATATTATGTTTTGCAAGTGTTGTGAAGATTATGTATCCTTTGCTTAATTGAGTTGTTCCAATCAAATGATTAAATATATTGCAATTTTTTTTTGAATCATTTCATGGAATACTAATTGAAAACATGTTTTTTTCTTTTAGATAAAATTTTTTAGCATCAATCAATTAATATTCAAGACAAACCATGAAGGACAACAATGATCAATGCTATGGCTAACCAATTAATAAGTATACACGTGACTAAGTCAAGCATGTACATGTGAAAAAGGGAAGCAAAAGTACTCAAAAATATGTAAGCCTTGAAGTATACGTACGAATACATAGTATACAAAAATTAATACAAAGTATATGAACTTGAATACAAGGTATACACACGAAAACATGTAAGTCACAAAGTATATATTGTAAAACACGTAAGTCACAAAGTATACACGTAAGTTGTAAAGTATACACTTGAATACACGTAACTCATATCTATTGAACCATGAATTTATAATGCAAATATGGACACCATCGATAAAAAATATTTGTATTAACCAAATAGCCATGTAGGCATACATCAATATATGTCGATATAAGTATAAAATATAGGTACAAAATAGCCATATAGGATTATGAGAATGCCATATAGGCATACAATGTCAAATATATCCAATACAAAATATGTACAAAAATGCCATATAGGCATACAACAAAGGGCTCTAGAATCAAAAGTCATTGCTCTCCATGCTCTCGAAATAAATTATTTCCCTTTTCCTATTGATCGGATGGCGATACGTCTGTCACTCATTTATACTATAGTCGAGGAGTGTTCCTATTGCTCCTCCTAGTGTTTAGTTCTTAGTGAAGTCTTATCTGTTACAATAAGTAAAGACATTAATCTATAGAAATTATATTATAAAAAATGATATATTTAACAAAATAATCACTTAGCGCCATCTGATGATCACTCTCCATGAGGGAAATATTCACATGCCCATGCTGAGGCATGTTGAAGCTCTGTATAAACCATCCAAACAAAAATTAAGCTACAAATCAATAATGGTTTGATTTTTCACTAACTAACATCTATAACAACAAATGTAAATTGAAATTTAGTAATTTTCCTCATACCTCCCTTGTTAGAGCCATCGAGGATTCTATAGCAGATGAAACACCGATCTCCATTGCCCTCATCACATTTAGATGTGTTTTTGCTTGCAACATCTGAAAATAAAACAACAAATTATTCAATCACAAAACTACAATAACAATCCATGTCATGACTTATAATGTATGAGATAATGAACAAAATTTTGAGCAATTATTAAAATATATATTTCTAACTATCATGCTTACTATTTTCCCTATCCATATCTTGTTCGAAAGCATGTGTTATTAGTGTTTTACCCATAGCATCAAGCTAGTGAACTGTTTGATAAAATTCTTTCGTAGACATGTACAATAACTGTGGTGGCATAGAGAAGGTAGTGAACTGTTTAAAAAAATGCCTCAAAGAAATGGGGTCTCATGGTGATGGAATGCCATTACAAAAAAATGGAGGTCATGGCCTTCCATCACCATAAGACTGCATTTCTTTCAAGCATTTTTTTAGACAATTCATTTCCTTCTCTATGGTATTATTGCTTACTATTATGCTTTGATAGAAATTTTTCCAAGCATCCATAGTTTGTTGGAAAGCACCTATTTTAGGCTTTTAGCCATAGTAGCAAGGAAGTGAGTAGTTTGATAAAATGCTTTGGTACACATGTATGGAAAATGTGGTATCATAGAAAGGTGGTGAGCTATTTGAAGAAATATCTCGAAGAAATATGGTCTCATGGTGATGGAATGGAATTCCATCACCCTGAGACCACATTTCTTTGAGGCATTTTTTTAATCGACTAACTACCTTGTCTATGCTATTGCTTACTATTATGCTTTGATATATTTTTTCCAAGCATCCATAGTTTGTTGGAAATCACATTTTTTAAGCTTTTAGCCATAGCAGTGAGGAAATGAACTATTTAATAAAATTCTTTGGTAGACATGTATGGAAAATGTGGTAGCATAGAAAAGGCAGTGAGCTGTTTGAAAAAGTGCCTCAAATAGATTGGGTCTCATGTTGATGGACATCACCATGAGACCGTATTTCTTTGAGGAATTTTTTCAAACAACTCATTACCTTGTCTATGCTATTGCTTATTGTTATTCTTTCATATATTCCTCCCAAGCATCCATAGCATAGACAAGGCAATGAACTATTTGAAAAGATGCCTTAGTGAAAAGTGGTCTCATGGAATGCCATGACAAGCAAATGTAATTGGAAGTTGCTCATACTTATTACTTATGGTATGTGAAGTAATTGCATCACTACTTATGTTGACTTTCTAAACAACTATATTGTAATTGAAATTGTTTCATCTATCAACATCTAGTTATTAGATATGGAATGTGAACTAATGCTTTGAGTTTGAAAGATGTGTAATGCAATGTAATCAACGATATGAATATAAACTACACAAATTTATTAAGTATAATTGATTAGTTAAAACTCTTTATTCTATTACCTACATGTAGGTTTGACTAAATCCACTGGCACTGGGAGGTGTTCCCACGAAACCTCCAATATTAGCCTATTCAACATCAAAAATCATGATTACAAATCAAAGCAACAAAATATTTCCCGCTCGCTTCGTCCTCTAGCCACGTTTGAACTTCCTGTGCGCATGGTGGAATCTTCCCTATGGGTACCCCATGGGCCCCCCCTGCCTATGTCTGACCTGAGCCTCACCTTGTATCTTATGGACTCGTGTCCCTCAGGAGACACTCCTGGTGGTACAGTTCTTTTGACCGCAGATACCTCGGAGCAACCTGTGTCATCGATTGAAGTGTCAATGATTGTGATTCCTTCTAATACCATTGGGTGGAAAGATATTTTAACCAATAGTAAACAAGTTGTTTTCCCTCTGCCTCCTCTTCAAGATGAGGTTATTGTGTTAGGGACGTATTTTTCTATTTCTGACTCAGTCAGTGATAGGATTCTCTCATCCATGGAAAACACAGTTGTGGGTAGGTTCCTATCCTTTTGACCTACTGTGGATATGGTTAGGAAATGGGTAGTTGTTAAGTGGCGACTCAAGGGGAGTGTGGAGATCTGTGCTATGTTGGGTGGACATTTTCTTTTCTAGTTCATGGCATAAGAAGATCTTGTCTCATTTTTGTCTACTGGACCTTGGGTCTATGGAAAACACAACTTGGCCTTATGTCATTGGAAGCTAGGGTTTAACCCGAAGGTGGATCTAAATATGTCTACTCCGGTTTGGATCCACCTTCCTGGGTTACCACTGGAATACTAGGAAGATTCTATCTTTAAGAGCATTTGTGATTTGTTGGGTCACTTTATCACCTCTGACTCCATAACCAGGTCAAAATCTAGGTTAGTGTTTTCTCGTTTCTATGTGAATATGTGTTAAAAAATATTTACCGAATACTATTAAACTCTGCTCCAAGTTTGGATCCTGGGTCCAACCAGTGTGCTATGAAAATACGGTGGTATATTGTCAGAAGCGTGCCAAACCTGGGCATCTGATTTATGACTACAAGTCTTCCTTTAATAAGGACCCTAACGTTGGGGTTTCTTCTCCTCCTTCTGGTCTTGCTCTGGGGAGTACCAACTCTTCCAAAGGTGGTGCTTCTCCTTTTTCTAAGGTCATTTCTAGCAAGGAGAATCCGGTGTTGGAGTTTGGTGCTATTGGTGAATGCCCTATCCTAGGAGATCCTGCTTCTAGGTCTGGGACAAAGATTGATCTAGCTGAGGGTCTAGCTAAGATGTCCCTAACTAAGAAAGTGGCTAATGTTGTGGTTCTAGAAGTAAATTTGGCTTCTAACATGACTCTAGAGGATGAAGTTTTTGTTGGTAGTGTGCTATTTGAGGTGGGATTTGCTTGTACCAGTGAGACTGTTAGTGAAGAGGGTGAAATTTGGGAGGATTTGGGTTTGGGTGAGGTGACTGGTCTCATTGTGGAGGATTCTTCCTAGGTATCTGCTACAGATGAGGAGAATTGGATAACCCCGAAGAAGAGGGGAAGGAAGAAAAAGGATGATGTGAGAGGAGACTCAGAGCCAGGAAGGCTTAGCCATAGATCCACCCACTTGCAAGAGACTACAAATGAGATTGCTTTGGGAAAACAAAAGACATTGGAAGTGTCTTCAAAGAAAGGTCAAAAATGAATGTAATGTCTTGGAATATGTGGGGGATGAATAGCTCCCATAAGCAACTGGCGTTGAAGAAGTATGTTCTGGAGCATAAGTTAGATGACCTGCTCCTACAAGAAACTAAAATGAAGAAAGAAAATTTTGAGAATGTTGCTAAGTACGCTTGGCCAAGGTCATCCTTCTCCTATAGTGATGTGGATGGGGCCTCTGGTGGTCTTGTACTCTAGAACCCCTCCAGATTTAGGGGTACTGATTTGTTCTACTGCAGGAATAGTGTTGGTGTTTCGTTTAATTTCCTTGGTGGCTCGTGGTCTATTATTAATGTTTATGTACCAACCTTAGGAATGCTAGAGTTGCTCTTTGGTTGTTGTTGGCTGACTGGATGAAAAATAACAATGGTTTTCCCTGGATGGTTATTGGAGACTTTAATTCCCCACTATTCCCCTCTAAGAAATGTGGTGGGTTGATTGACTACTCTGATAGTATGGTAGACTTGGCTAGCTTTTTGAGTTCTATGGGCTTGATTGATATTGATTTGTCGGGCCAAGCTTTCACATGGTCTAATAGACGTATGGGTAAAAACCTAATTCAATTTTGACTAGATAGATTCTTGTGCTCCAACAACTGGTATAGTTAGATTAGGGCCTCTCTATGGGCTCTACCTAGGATGGTGTTTGATCACAACCCTTTGCTACTAACCTCGTGCGACCATTTTGTTGTGGGTCCTTTTCCTTTCCACTTTGAAATCATGTGGAATTCCCACCCTGATCTCAAAATGAAAATTGTTGAATGGTGGAATATTCTGATACGTGGGTCTCCCATGTTCTGAATCTCATTTAAATTAAAGCACATTAAATGTATGGTGAAAGGATGGAATAAACGGGTCTTTGGGGATGTCTTTCAACAAAAAAGAATCTCAGGGGATAAACTAAAATTGATTCAAAAGAGAATGGAGGAGGGTGATACTAGCCTCTCTACTTTCATCCAAGAGAATGAGTGTTGGGGAGAATGGGGACGAATTCTCAAGAATGAGGAAATTTTTTGGAAGCAGAAATCCAAGGTTCAATGGCTGAAAGAAGGAGATAGGAATACCTCTTTCTTTCATATTTCTATTGTTAAACACAAGAGGACAAACCAGATAAACAAGTTGCACAATGCCTAGGGTGAGGTGGTCTATTCACCCCCCCTTATTGGTTTGGTGGCTGTGGCCTACTTCCAGAAGGCCTATGCGGCTCCGGTTGATGCTTCTAACCCGATTCTTGATAATTTGTTGCTAGACTCGTTACCGAGCTTAATTTCTCAGATTGAAAATATAGGGATTCTTAGTCCTATCATGCTAGAGGAAGTTAAGATGGCTACTATTAGCATGGGGGCATTCAAAGCTCCGGGCCCTGATGGTTTCCCACCAACCTTATTTCAAACCTTTTGGGAGATTGTTAGTGAAGACCTTACTCTTGTTGCTCGATATTTCTTTAAAATAGGTAATATTCTCAAACAACTAAATCAGACTTTCATTGCTCCTATCCCCAAGTTAGCTGATCCTCAACATATTACTGAGTTTTGACCTATCATCCTATGCAATACTTTTTAGAAAATCCTCTCCAAAATTTTGGTTAATCGTATCAAACTACTTCTTGACAAAATTATCAGCCCAACTTAGAAAGGTTTCATGCCTGGTAGGCATATCCTTGATGCCACCATCACAACACATGAACTCATCCACTCCATGGATAGATACAACTATGTTGGTATGGCCCTTAAGCTTGACATATCCAAGGCCTATGATAAAGTGATATGGAATTTTGTACCCAAAGTCCTTGCTAAGTTAGGCTTTAATCAATCTATGATAAATCTAATTATGGAATGTGTCACTATGGTGAAGTACTCTATTCTAGTTAATGGCTCCCCTTTGGGATTTTTAATGCTGGGAAAGGTTTCAAACAGGGAGATCCCCAGTCTCCCTATTTATTCATAATGGTGGCAGATGTGCTAAGTAGGAACTTCTCCAAAATGCTGGTAGAGGGGGCAATCAAAGGGATCAAAGCTGCTACTAATCTTCATCCGACAGTGATTCAAAAATTTGTGGATGATACTTTCCTATTTGGGAAAGCCTCAATGTTGGAAGCCAAGAAATAGAAAAAATGTCTCAACAACTACGTGGCTTTCTCAGGGCAATGCATCAACTACAACAAAAGTATGATTTACTTCTTTAACAACACTCCTAATCTACAAGTCAGGTCACTGCTATTCTGGGCTGTCAGAGTGGATCCCTACCTTTGAACAATCTATCTAGGGTTTCCCCTAACTATCAAAGAAGTTACTCAGGAGTTTTGGTATTCCATTCTGGAGAGGATTCAACGTAAGCTTGTTGGGTGGAAAGGTTCTTTACTCAACCATGTAGATAAGCTTCAACTTCTATCTATTGTTCTTCAAGGTATCTGGTTTTCTTCCTATCCCTATTCAAGATGCCTAGATATATTGCTAAAATTTTTGAGAAATCCAAAGGTCCTTCCTCTGGTCTGGTACAAAGGAAAAAAATAAGCTTTCTCTGGTTAAATGGGATAAGGTTTTCCAACCAAAAAACTGTGGTGGGCTTGGAATAAGAACTATTATTGTTTCTAATAAAGCTCTCATGGCCAAGGTGGGGTGGGATCATCTGAGGGATAAAAAGGATTGGTGTGAGATAATGAATGCTAAGTATCTTCTAAACAGACCTCTTGTTGATTGCCTTTTGGAGGCCCACCCTCAAGGGTCTCTGGTTTGGAAGGGGATTTGTAGCCTTCAAAATCTTTTGAGGAAAGGGATAAAATGGAAGATTAGTGATGGAAGCAAAATAAAATTCTAGGAAGACACTTGGTTGCTTGACTTTCCCCTGGATTCTTTTGAGTTCAAAGTCCTTATGGGTTGGGCTATTCAAGTGTTTGGCATACATATTAGTGATTACCTGATAGGGCCTTTGGGAGCCAGGAAATGGAAGGAGGTTAGTAGCTGATGTCCTTTATCCCCGAATCTATGTATTCTTGCTAAAACCCTGCTGGAGTTACTCTCTTACTAGAATACCCCCTCCCCCCCGTGGGGATGAGTTCTTGTAGATCCATGATCAACAAGGTGATCTTACTGTGAAAAATTCTTACAGATAACTGACGGACTAGGGTGCGATGAATACTCTGTGGAAGAAGGTCTAGAATCAATACATGATACCGAAAGTTAATTTCTTTTGGTGGATTGTTTATCATAACATGATTCTTACGCAAGACAACCTATGGATAAGGGGATTCCAAATCCCCAACAAATGTTTTTTGTGTAAAAGCAATGAAGAAACTATTAACCATCTGCTATTACACCACCCCTTTGCTCTGGATGTGTGGAAGCTGGCATTTGAAAGATTAGGGATTCAGTGGATTATGTGTATAGATATCATATCTTTCATTTTAGGTTGGTCTGGTCCCTTTTCCCATCCTTTAACTATGGAAATATGGAACCAAATTCCTCCCATTATTTTTTGGTGCTTATGGAAAGAAAGAAACAATAGGATATTCAAGAACATTGAGATGAACCTGAAAGAGGTTTTTGGCATTGGGGCATGGCTCATAAAGGAAAATATTTCTCTTTTCAATGGTAAAATCCTAGATATTAGTCCAAATGAGATGGAAATAAGCATGGCTAAAGTTTGGCACCAAAACCTAGATGCCAATTCCTATGATAATTCTAAAATTCTTTCCAGGAGGGCTACTATTTGGAAACCACCAAATGGTGGTTGGTTCAAACTTAATTTTGATGGGGTTTCTAAAGGAAACCTAGGAAGAGAAAGTATTGGAGGAGTGATTAGAGATCACAAAGGTTTTTTAGTGACTGGATATGTTGGGGGGATTGGTTTTCACTTTTCTATGATAGCGGAAGCTCATGCACTATTAAAAGGCTTACATATAGCTATTTCTCTGGGGATTGAAAGCCTTCACATTGAAGGGGACTCAAAGTCCATTATTGATGCTATAAATTGTGGCAGACTGTTGGGATGGAACACTAAGGATATTCTTCTTGACATAAGGTTCCTTTTGTCAAAGATAAATTTAAATGTGGCTAGTCATATCTACAGAGAGGGAAACCAGGTTGCAGACGCCTTGACCAATTTAAGGACACAAGTTGGAAAATATCCAAATGTTGGTGTGATTTAAGTCTTTTTCTGCCAAACATTTAGAGTACATTATAGTTAAGGAACAAGCCCTTACTTAACCAATGATTACTACAGCACATTTGCTTAGCTAGATTGTTAGGGGACCTACTTGCTTATTATTTGGGTTGTGTGGTCTTCTTGAGGTGATGAGATGGATGATGAGCTATATCAAAGGGATGGATTACAAGTGGATATTTTCAAATTTTAATATGGATCCTGATTCAAAAAAATAAATTATGATTTTCTACGGCAAGTATTGATGGATTAATTATAATCTAGTTTGCACTTGGCATAATCTCCTTTGGGGATCTACCTAAACTCACAGATTTTCAAATTTGTACTTTTTCATTTTGATGTGACCTATAATTATGATACTAAGCTCCTTATTGGATTTTTTTTGTCCGCTTTTTTGGTTACATGCCTTTTAGCTTCTTTTGGTGGGTTCACTAAAGTTGGCCAACCTTTTAAAGCCATCAAATTAGAGATTTCTAGCTATAGGCCCGCAACTAGTCTACCTGGATTTCTGTGTTTGTGCGACGTGGAAGGAAATCCTTCCCTGCCTAGCATGTCCTTCCTTCTTCTCCATTTGCATGATATGATACCAAATTATGGCTCCGCTAAGATGTCTTTGGGAAAGTTTCCTACTCATGCGTGTGCCCTATCCATCAGATTGATAATCAAATTTGGTCATTCACGGCTTAAATGTCTTATTGTGTGGGGTTTTTTTCACCTGGCTATTGTCTCTAATCTTTTGTGTTTTCAAAGTTCCTGGTTATACTATGTGAAGTGCGACATTATGGGAGGAGAAAGAGTGCAGACTGAGTCAGATAACTGCAATGAATTTCACAGGGATCTGCTTGTTTGGCATATTTGCATTGAAGGTGACATTGCTCCTCTCATGGAGAGACTGGTGGGTCATGACCCTAATCTGTCCACTCAATTAGTTAATTCGTGGAAGAACCATCAAGTTTCTATGGGTGGCATCTCGTTCATGATGGATGAGGAATTTATTGCATAGGCGATGGGTCTGCAAAGCACGAGTATGAAGCATCCTAAGCATTCCAAGACCCAGGATAATGTGAGCATGAAAAAAAATTTCATTGGCGAGGAGGCGTTGGTGCCCAACCAGTCTGGGTTTGAATGGGAGGCTCTTCCAAAGCCATGGGACCAAGTGTGTCTGGCTTTGATGAAGTATGTTACATTGGAAGGAAGGTACAAAACTTACTTCTTCTACCATTTTCCTTTGTTAAATCACCTAAGGCATAAAGTTCTTCTGAGCTTTCCCTTTTTCTTGTTAATTGACCTCAAAAATTTTGTTGAAAAGTGTATTGCTTTGGCTACTACTAACCCCATTGATCCTACTCCTCTTCTGCTCCATCAAGGTCTTATTCTTAGACTTTACCATTTCCACCTTGCTTTATGCCCACCTAAACCTATTTCGGTCATTCGCATTGAAGTAATTGAGAAGCCCACTGTGCCTAAATTATCTTTGGTTGAGTCTAAAGGCCCGGTTAAAAAGAATCACCCAATCCCTATTGAAAAACCCCAACCTCCTACTAAAAAAATCAAAGGTATTGAGGGTGCTTCCCAAGCTAGTGCAGTGGTTAGCCTATGTGACCTTAAGTCTACTCTTGCTAGGACTCCTGGTAAACCCAGTTTGAAGAAGGGTAAGGAGGAGAAGGTGCCTCCAAATAAAGGGAAGCATGCTATCAACAAGGATTCCTTGGGTGATACGGTGGTGGCGGATACTGTGGTTACTGGCTGTGATGCAATTGTAAGATGTTTGGGTAGGCTTGCTAAGAACAAAAAGAATGTGCAGGTTAGAGACTTGGACACCAAAGAGGAGCTATTGGATAGAAAGGATAACCGTGTGGAGGTGGTGTTGGAGGATGAGCTTGGTGAGAAAGCCAAAGGGACCTCTTATGTTCCTAACTCGGGTGGTGATCTGCAGGAGGTTTTAGCCTCCCACTCTTTGGAGCTGATGGGGATGGAGCAAAATGTTTTTGAGTACACTGCGAGTGGTGGGGAGGAGTTTGGTGCACTGAAAGAGAGATTGGACATCCTGAACAAAAAATTGTATGGGTTGAATCGCTTCACGGTCAGGATGATCCACTGTGTCACTAGTACCATTTCGGCTACTATGAAGGATGATTTGGACATGAAAAAGACCGAGGACCACCCTAATTGGGTTGGGGATGATATGGTTCAGCTGCTGTCAAAGAACTAGGAAAAATCCAGCTAATCTATTATTGGTTAGCTATTGGTCCAGTGTGTTGTTGATCTACGTCCTGTTTTGCTTATGTTTTTTGATGTTTAAGTTTGTTTAATTTTTTGTTGTTCTAGTTCTTTTTGGCCCTTGTGGCTCTCTATGTAGGGTGCAACACCCTATAAATGTTTCTTATCATATCAAAAACATGAAAAATCACATATTAAAATATCATTCATCAAAAAATGCTATTAACATGTAATAAATTTATAATTTTTTACTAGTTACATACCTCAATGGTAGATACAGTGGAGAAATAAGCAAGTGTAGGGCCGGTGTATCTAATATCAACATTGTGACCCTACAATTTTATTAAAATAATAAAACTAAATTAGTTAATCTTGCATTTGAAAATCAAATTTTAATAAATTAAATTCAACGAACATGCTAACTTTTACCTGAGTATCAATTCTATATGCCTCATGCAAAATTCCAGTTGCCCCCTCCATCTCCATAGTTGTAGACAGATCCTACGTAGCAGCCTCCTAAGTGTCGATGGGGTCATATGAACAAGTCGCCCCGCAAGATTGACACAAATGGTTTCAAAGGCCACCACTCGAAGACTCCCCTGGATGGCACTATAGAATAGGGTTGGCATGTTGGATGACACTCTAGGTCAAAGATTTGATGGCCTACAAAGTCTCTACAACAGCACTCTCCTTCGCAATGGAAGGGATAACGACGTGCTCATGAGGCTTCCTAGCAAGAGGTCATCTCCCTTGCCACATAGGATCATACTATGCACCGGGTCTATCCTGAGCCGACCCCCCACCTCTCCCCTAGAAGTCCCTCATATCAAAATAATTTGGGATTTTTTTCAAGATGAACTCACAGTGTAGCTTCCTAAGGAAATACTATAAGACTTCACAATTGTTGCACGGCGGGTAATCAATAACCATGTACCACCTATCATAAAAAAATTCCTAATTTGTTGGTGGTGACACCAATAAATAGGAAACCTCTTTGCATTGAGGGTAAGATTTTCATTTGTGCGTGGGTCAGTGAATAATAAGCACAAATCACCTTTTGTATTTTTTTATATCTTTTATATCTTTATATGATAATTTATCCATGTAATAAGCCCTAGACGATTACCTCCTATCTTTTCATCCAGTTAATTGTTTGCTAATTGAATCTACATTTTTTAACATTTCTTTCAATGAAGTTGTTAGGGTCATCTTTCTGCGGTTGAACCGTTTGGATTGCTCAACCTCTTGATTAAATCCTCAATTTCTTTTTTATTGTTCTCAATTTTATTCATTAAATTTTGTTGAGTGCCAGGAGGGTGTTGAGGGATTGGTGGAGGAGCTTGTTGTTGTGGTTGATTAACTTGAGGATTTTGATCTTTTTGTTGATTTTGAGGAGAGTTTGTAGGTTGATTAGCATCTCCTACAAATTCACAAAATAAATATCAAATACAACAGGTAAAACTAACAAATTCATAACAAAAACCAGACAATCCTTATCTCTTAGACCTCCTTGTTGACGTGGCAACATCCTAGTGATGAAACAACAACTGTTGATGAATATTTTCACAAGATAGCTCCTCCTAGAATACGAGCGAATAATACTAGGGTTTTGGCTATGGGCAACAAAAAACATAGTGAGAAGTGAAAATGATTTCGTTTTCTTTTTTTTTACTTTTAATAGGTCATAACACGAACACATTATAACACACTCGCATTATGAGTTTTCAAAAAAAAATTCAAAAAGTCGCCACAAATTGGCTACCCATCTTTATGCACCTGCACCATAGGAACCTCAGACTTGACAAATTTGCTCATTTTTGACGCCTAGTAATCTCTCGAGCTCACAAATTTAGAAGGATGCTAAATACTAAATGCAAGAGTGACAATCACTTCATCCATATTTATCGAGCAATTCTGGTGATGTTTGTTCCTCAATGTTGGTGTCACACACTTAAGATATTAATTAATGGCTGGAATCAATCTCTTCACCGTTAACAACCCAAGTACTTGGAGATTTGCAAATCATTCTGTGTAATGGATGAGAATTAATTCCTCACACGCATAAGGAATCATGGAATATATGTCATTGATCCGATAATGAGCCTGACAATTGAGCGCCCAAATATGGTCAAATCGGGTTTGAAACCAGAACCATGTACCTCATCACCTCACACCAATAAAATAAGTTTTACTAAGTTCCAAGTCACTCATCCCACGAGATCCGCTTTGCTCCGTACTACATTCAAGAATGCTACGTGTCACCATTTTCACGACCAAGTGCGGTTAGGGTGAATTAATCATGTACCATGAGGTGTGCGAAGAAAATAGGGATTAAATTTTAATCCATCATTACATCCATCAATACCACCACGCTTACACGCACTTGCATAAGTGGCCGGGGCCCTATAGTGAGGATACATTTCAGCAATCCTTGCTGCACCTCACATGCTTCGTGACAACCTTCATTGCTACCTGCCAGCGATGGGTGTATCGATTCACCCGATCCACGTCCATTCACACACACACTTAATTTTTAATTGGCAAAGGGCCACAACTAGGCCGAAGGATGATGTTGACCCTTTAAGGGTGTTGACTGCGTTAAACATTATGTGCTCAACTTAGGAAAAATCAAGCGAGATGAAATGTGTGTGTGTGGTGAGTGTTTTCCTAAATCATAACTAGACGCGTCTTAAATTCTAGGTTGCAACTTATAACTAAAACCTGTAGGGACAAAGTCATCACAAAATTATAACATCTAAGGTTTGGAATGGGACACTTATGAAACTAGGCTCTTTTATAATAGACCTCAGCCAATTTTAACCATAGTAAAAAGCAAAACCATGACTCAGAATTTTGGTAATAATTTTCAAAGATCCATAAAAAATGATCATCTGCTTGATATTCATAATTTCTTTAAAATCTCTCACAAGGTTCCAAATAAAAATTTCTCTACCCGCTCATTTGTTTGCCATTAAATGTTGACTCAAGGAAGCCCATGAACTAAAAAGTTCAAACTATGGTTCAACTGTGGCTTTGAAGGTTTGCTCAAACCTATAAGTTCAAGTGAACTCCCTGAATTAGTGCAACCACCCAAAATGCAATTTTCCTTCCTCCATCAAATTGTAAACCACTTATGTTGCTTCACCCTCTCTTCCCATATATGTCTACCTCTCCCTACTCTCTTCCTCTCTCCATCTCTATTTATCTATCTCCAATTCTCTCTGTTATATCTCTCTATCTCTCCTTCTCCCTCTCCCTATATCTCTCTATCTATTTTTCTCCCTCTTTCCCTCT
Organism: Sequoia sempervirens; assembly: GCA_007258455.2. Lineage (NCBI taxonomy): Eukaryota > Viridiplantae > Streptophyta > Pinopsida > Cupressales > Cupressaceae > Sequoia > Sequoia sempervirens. Next base: position 134,363 of record VDFB02129730.1, read on the forward strand.
CACTCTGTCTTCATCTCTACCTCTATTTTCCTCCCCCCTTTATCTCTAGACACATGTGTCTCCCTCTCTCCATCCATCTCTCTCTCTCTCTCTCTCTCTCTCTCTCTACACATGTCTCCCTCTCTCTATCCATCCATTAATGTCTCCCTTTATCTATTTTCCTAATTGTTCGGTGTACCCCATTGGACACCTAAAGTGCAATTGCTAGTTACCATTATTTGAGATATACACCCATTGCAACTTATATAACTTTGTTCCTCAACACCATTTGAGATCCACTCCTTCCATTACGTCTATATTTAATTTAGTTCCTCAACACCATTACCTAATATTGTCTAGAGGCTTAATCTCAAGAGTACTTATTGACACTCTCTTTCCATTTTTCTCCAAAACCATTTGTAGGTAACTTTCACATCAATGTTTTGTTTTACAAAATTATTGATTTTTTAAGGCATCATAATCCACAAGATTGAGCCCAAATCCACTATATTTAATTAAGTGGATATGGGGAGAGCGAGGCTTTGTTCATAAAGGTTTAAGATGATAATGAAGGATCTTCAAATATGAGCCTACTATCGTCTAGTGTTATAAAAAAATGTATAGATATTCTTTTACTTTATGACAGAACAGTGTTATTGATCAGCTTGTTAATGGCCAAAATCGAATCCTGAAGAGAGGGAGCATAGCCCATGAGACCATATGCTTATATTGGCTATGGCCCAGGCTATGCTCTCTCTCTTCAGGAACCTATCTCTCCCAGCTATTCCCCAACACCCTGCAACACCATATTATTCTGCAACTCATCATTACCATAGAACAAAATAAGGCTCATATAGTCATGTTTCTATACACAAAATAAAACAAGGAAACAATTCATTTTGGTCTATTCACGTAAAAGAAGAAATGGAAAGAGTTTTAAAGAGTGGAATTTGTTCTGCTTAATGTACCAGCTATGGTTTCTTTTGAAAACACCAACAATTTATGACAGAAATGAGATTATCAATAGTTTAGTTCTGAACATAGTTTTCTATTCCATTTTAATGGCTTATTTCTGGATATAATTTTTCTTAGACTGTTTCTAAATTGTTATTGATTGTTGTGTTCAAGTAGATAGAATTTTCTATTCCATTTTTAGATCTAGCCAGTCATCTAAGTTCCATAGAAATATTTTCCTCTAAAAATTACAAGAAATGAGAACTGTGTTAATCCAGTGTTTCTTATTCTCTAATCTTACTTTCTTCTCCTCACTTCTTTTTAAGATTTGTCCGTAATCTATTCATTCATTTTCTCTTTTTGATGATAGATCTCTGAACATGATCTGAAACAATCAGTATATATATACATACATACTGTAAATCCAAAAATATTTTTAATATTACAATCTATTACTCTTTACTCCTTTTTAAAATTTATCTGCAATCTATTCATTCATTATCCTCTTCCTAATTACAAATCGCTGAATGTAATCTGAAACATTAAAAAAAATATATACAATAAACCCAGAAACATTCTTAATATTATAATCTCTTACATTTAATAATCTTTATATTATTGGTTTATATCTCTCAATAAGAAAACTAACAGCATTTTCAGGCTGCATTCAACTCAATTTTAATACAACAAATGTGTGGTAATATATCAAATAGAATTATCTTCTGGCAATCCTCCTATAAACATTTTTCCTAAAGTAATTATTCTAGGGTAACATTTTGTTTCTTGTTTTGTCGCAAAACTTATCAACAGAAACCAAAGAAAAAGATCACAGTAAGAGGCAGATAATTCAAGCATATAAGGGCAGGGTTTAATATAATTCCATGTATCGAACAAGTTACTTATTATAATTTAATCAATCAATAGAGAATGGGAACAATTTTAAAGAAACGTGTTTGATTGTGTCCAGAAGGTATTTCTGATGAAAATCTCGATACAATCGAATCCAAAAACACCTTTACACAACACTATAAATTGTAAAAATCTGATATCTTTAATCTCTAAATAAATAAATATAAATCTAAAATTTTGAACCACTTGATGTTTAACCTTAACCAGAGCTTAGAATCGAATATCCACACAACGATTTCACCCTTTATCTTTTAGATTTTGTATAACATTTTATAATGGGTAGATGATGCAAGCAGGAGACGGTTGTGTAGACAGTAATAATTGAAATAAATCATAGAAATTTCACCCTTCTAGGCTTTTGTTTAGAACAGATCTTTAATAACTCACCAGATCCTTAATTTTATAAAACAAATTACATATTACAAACAACAGAGTAGTAACCTGATTTAAACACACATGATATATAACTATACATACATCTCTGTAATTCCTCTGCAAATCCTCTGCAACTTCTATCCAATTATTGGTTTCATTTCTTACCACAAAAAATAATTCGTTTACAATGATGATCAATTTAGCACAGCCATAGAAGGGCCAAAAGATCTGAAAACTTACTTTACGCGTGATGAACCCCACATGAATTATTAATGTGAGCTGGGAAATAAAATATGTCGACAGGGTTCCACGTAAGTCGATCACCAATACTTTTTACGGCTCCTTAAATTATTTGGTGGATAAGGTATTTTTCAAGAATTTTATGGGGAATATATATTGTTTTATATGCTTATTTTAAATGACCTTTTTTTCTAATCACAAAATTTAATAATATATTTTTATACGTTTTATGGTATCAAATTTATTATTTTGTTTTTATACACCTATAATTTTTATAACATCATAAAAGTTTCATGATGAGAATTTAATTTTTCTAGATAAAGATTTTTTTGATTTTATTTGACAACTAGACATAGTTAAATAACACACAAGTTGTTTGGTGTTGTCTTCTCCTAACAGTTTATGGGTTGTATGGGAGACTGATGGCTTTATGTGAATGAACAATTACTTTAAGAATGTAATGTATACAATTAGAGTTTAAGTATTTATTCTATCTAAATATTTACCATTATTTGAGATATACACCCATTGCAACCTATATAACTTTGTTCCTCAACACCATTTGAGATGCACTCCCTCTATTAAGTCTATATTTAACTTAGTTCCTCAACACCATCACCCAATATTGTCTAGAGGCTTAATCTCAAGAGTACATATTGACACTCTCTTTCTATTTTTCTCCAAAACTAATTTGTAGGCCAGTTTCACATCAATGTTTTGTTTTACAAAATTCTCGGTTTTTCAAGGCATCATAATCCACAAGATTGAGCCCAAATCCAATATATTTAATTAAGTGGATATGGGAAGAGCGAGGCTTTGTTCATAAAGTTTTAAGATGATAATGAAGGCTCTTCAAATATTAGCCTACTTTCTTCTAGAGTTATAAAAAAATGTATAGATATTACTTCTCTATTGCACTACATTCGTTTGGCTCTATGTTGCTTCTCATTTGGTCCATGTGAGGACAACAACATATAAATATTTTTAGAAGAATTGATAACTACAAAATAGATATTTGTTTTGATACCCACTTTGAACATATAACAAATATTCATTACTAATGGATTTCCATTTTGGTTTGTTATTACTAAACCAAAATCAACTTTCTAACCCATGATACAAAAAGTCAAATACCATTTCAATATTTTGGTTAAATAAAGTTGTATTTTTCTCCTATTGCCATTGGTTGGCTCATGATAATCCTAAACTCATGTACCCACTAATTCCTTATATCTTATTTTATTATATTATTAAATTTGTTATTGGGCTGGTGTAATTTCGGTTAAAAACATTTAATTCATGTTACAAATCATAAAGAAAGACATGATGTGATTCATTGGAGATACCTTTTTTCAACATGGAATGAGTTGTTGGAGCATAGATGACAAAAAAATTCTCAACTTATATGGGTATGGTAGAATCAATACTTTCAATCACTATCAAAATTTAAATTTGAGTTGTGAATTAAAAAGTGGTGTTAGTTGTGAGGTAATTTTTGAATGCCAAAATTATTGCCTAAGTAAAATATATATTTTGTGATGTAATCTTGGTACTAATTCTTACTCAAACCTAACAAAATAATCCTAGCCTTAAAAATATATTATGAAGTGTTTAACTAGTTATTTTGGAAAAATACCTTATTAAAAATGAAAAATTTAATAAAAAAATTCCTTTGATTTTGGACACTAAAT
>VDFB02129730.1:138610-148644 GCA_007258455.2 Sequoia sempervirens
ACCAAAATATTGAAATGGTATTTGACTTTTTGTATCATGGGTTAGAAAGTTGATTTTGGTTTAGTAATAACAAACCAAAATGGAAATCCATTAGTAATGAATATTTGTTATATGTTCAAAGTGGGTATCAAAACAAATATCTATTTTGTAGTTATCAATTCTTCTAAAAATATTTATATGTTGTTGTCCTCACATGGACCAAATGAGAAGCAACATAGAGCCAAACGAATGTAGTGCAATAGAGAAGTAATATCTATACATTTTTTTATAACTCTAGAAGAAAGTAGGCTAATATTTGAAGAGCCTTCATTATCATCTTAAAACTTTATGAACAAAGCCTCGCTCTTCCCATATCCACTTAATTAAATATATTGGATTTGGGCTCAATCTTGTGGATTATGATGCCTTGAAAAACCGAGAATTTTGTAAAACAAAACATTGATGTGAAACTGGCCTACAAATTAGTTTTGGAGAAAAATAGAAAGAGAGTGTCAATATGTACTCTTGAGATTAAGCCTCTAGACAATATTGGGTGATGGTGTTGAGGAACTAAGTTAAATATAGACTTAATAGAGGGAGTGCATCTCAAATGGTGTTGAGGAACAAAGTTATATAGGTTGCAATGGGTGTATATCTCAAATAATGGTAAATATTTAGATAGAATAAATACTTAAACTCTAATTGTATACATTACATTCTTAAAGTAATTGTTCATTCACATAAAGCCATCAGTCTCCCATACAACCCATAAACTGTTAGGAGAAGACAACACCAAACAACTTGTGTGTTATTTAACTATGTCTAGTTGTCAAATAAAATCAAAAAAATCTTTATCTAGAAAAATTAAATTCTCATCATGAAACTTTTATGATGTTATAAAAATTATAGGTGTATAAAAACAAAATAATAAATTTGATACCATAAAACGTATAAAAATATATTATTAAATTTTGTGATTAGAAAAAAAGGTCATTTAAAATAAGCATATAAAACAATATATATTCCCCATAAAATTCTTGAAAAATACCTTATCCACCAAATAATTTAAGGAGCCGTAAAAAGTATTGGTGATCGACTTACGTGGAACCCTGTCGACATATTTTATTTCCCAGCTCACATTAATAATTCATGTGGGGTTCATCACGCGTAAAGTAAGTTTTCAGATCTTTTGGCCCTTCTATGGCTGTGCTAAATTCATCATCATTGTAAACGAATTATTTTTTGTGGTAAGAAATGAAACCAATAATTGGATAGAAGTTGCAGAGGATTTGCAGAGGAATTACAGAGATGTATGTATAGTTATATATCATGTGTGTTTAAATCAGGTTACTACTCTGTTGTTTGTAATATGTAATTTGTTTTATAAAATTAAGGATCTGGTGGGTTATTAAAGATCTGTTCTAAACAAAAGCCTAGAAGGGTGAAATTTCTATGATTTATTTCAATTATTACTGTCTACACAACCGTCTCCTGCTTGCATCATCTACCCATTATAAAATGTTATACAAAATCTAAAAGATAAAGGGTGAAATCGTTGTGTGGATATTCGATTCTAAGCTCTGGTTAAGGTTAAACATCAAGTGGTTCAAAATTTTAGATTTATATTTATTTATTTAGAGATTAAAGATATCAGATTTTTACAATTTATAGTGTTGTGTAAAGGTGTTTTTGGATTCGATTGTATCGAGATTTTCATCAGAAATACCTTCTGGACACAATCAAACACGTTTCTTTAAAATTGTTCCCATTCTCTATTGATTGATTAAATTATAATAAGTAACTTGTTCGATACATGGAATTATATTAAACCCTGCCCTTATATGCTTGAATTATCTGCCTCTTACTGTGATCTTTTTCTTTGGTTTCTGTTGATAAGTTTTGCGACAAAACAAGAAACAAAATGTTACCCTAGAATAATTACTTTAGGAAAAATGTTTATAGGAGGATTGCCAGAAGATAATTCTATTTGATATATTATACATTTGTTTGTGTCCAAATTGGGTTAGAATGGCTGAAATACCCATTGGGAACTTCACTTGTGAAATTATAAAATGTCCTTCCAAGGGTTCTTAAATGTAAGAGATTATAATATTAAGAATGTTTCTGGGTTTATTGTATATTTTATTTTTAATGTTTCAGATTACATTCAGCGATCTGTAATTAGGAAGAGGATAATGAATGAATAGATTGCAGATAGAATTTTAAAAGGGAGTAAAAGGTAATACAGTTGTATGTAAAATATTTTTAGTTTACATTGTATATATATACTGTTGAACTTTAGAATCATGTTCAGGATCTCATCTCAAAAGGAAAGAAAATGGGAATGAAGAGATGATTCACAGGATGATCTTAAAAGAGTGGAGGAAAGAGTAGAGATTGAGGAGACCAGAAACACTTGGGTTCCTTGGGTTCTCAAGACTGCATGATTTTAGAGGGAAAATCTTTCCTACTGGACTTGATTGAAGGTCTAAAAGTAAGATAGAAAGATTCCTATCTGTGAGACACATGATCAAGCCCTTACATTTGAAACAGTCCAGAAGAGGGTCCATCCAGAAATGGTATTAAGATGGAACCAGAAGACTAGGCTAGTGATGACTCATAAACAATGTGGTGTTTGGTTGTTTTGAGAGCCATGGCTGGGTACATTAAAGACCAATTCATCTTCAAGACTCGCGCCATGCGTGAATAGACCAAAATGAATTGTTTCCTTGTTTTATTTTGTGTATAGAAACATGACTATATGAGCCTTATTTTGTTCTATGGTAATGATGAGTTGCAGAATAATATGGTGTTGCAGGGTGTTGCGGAATAGCTGGGAGAGATAGGTTCCTGAAGAGAGAGAGCATAGCCTGGGCCATAGCCAATATAAGCATATGGTCTCATGGGCTATGCTCCCTCTCTTCAGGATTTGATTTTGGCCATTAACAAACTGATCAATAACACTATTCTGTCATAAAGTAAAAGAATATCTATACATTTTTTTATAATACTAGACGATAGTAGGTTCATATTTGAAGATCTTTCATTATCATCTTAAACCTTTATGAACAAAGCCTCGCTCTCCCCATAGGCACTTAATTAAATATAGTGGATTTGGGCTCAATCTTGTGGATTATGATGTCTTAAAAAATCAATAATTTTGTAAAACAAAACATTGATGTGAAAGTTACCTACAAATGGTTTTGGAGAAAAATAGAAAGAGAGTGTCAATAAGTACTCTTGAGATTAAGCCTCTAGACAATATTAGGTAATGGTGTTGAGGAACTAAATTAAATATAGACATAATGGAAGGAGTGGATCTCAAATGGAGTTGAGGAACAAAGTTATATAGGTTGCAATGGGTGTATATCTCAAATAATGGTAACTAGCAATTGCACTTTAGGTGTCCAATGGGGTACATTGAACAATTAGGAAAATAGATAAAGGGAGACATGAATGGATGGATAGAGAGAGGGAGACATGTGGAGAGAGAGAGAGAGAGAGAGAGAGAGAGAGAGAGAGAGAGAGATGGATGGAGAGAGGGAAACATGTCTAGAGATAAAGGGGGGAGGAAAATAAAGGTAGAGATGAAGACAGAGTGAGAGGGAAAGAGGGAGACAAATAGATAGAGAGATATAGGGATAGGGAGAAGGAGAGATAGAGAGATATAACAGAGAGAATTGGAGATAGATAAATAGAGATGGAGAGAGGAAGAGAGTAGGGAGAGGTAGAGATATATGGGAAGAGAGGGTGAAGCAACATAAGTAGTTTACAATTTGATGGAGGAAGGAAAATTGCATTTTGGGTGGTTGCACTAATTCAGGGAGCTCACTTGAACTTATAGGTTTGAGCAAACCCTTTAAAGCTTCTGATTGAACCATATGGTTTGCACGAACCACCTAGTTCACTTGAACCCCTTGGAAGTCAACATTTTAATATTAAACAAATGGGCTTGAGTGAAAGGGGGTTTGTTGGAACCCCTTAAAACAGAGATTTTTAAAGAAAGTGAATATCAAACAGATAGTCATTTTTTATGGATCTTTGAAAATTGTGCAAAATTCTGAGTCATGGTTTCTTTTTTCGTTCTATGGTTAAAATTGGCTAAGGGTCTAGTTATAAAACCTAGTTTCATAAGTGTCCCATTCCAAAACCCTTAGATGTTATAATTTTGTGATGACCTGTCCCTACCAGTTTTTGGTTATATAAGTTGCAACCTAAGAATTTAGACACGTCTAGTTACCAGCCCCTTCAGTTAGGAAAAACACTCACCACACATTTCATCTCGCGCCAGATTTTTCCTAAGTTGAGCACATAATGTTTTACAACTTTTAAGTCAACACCCTTAAGGGTCTTGTCATCATCGGCCTAGTTGTGGCCCCTTTTATGATTAAAATTAAGTGTGTGCAGGAATAGGGACTATTGGATCTAAAGATTGAATCCCAGCCACCCATCGCACAACGCGCAGGTAGCAATGAAGGGTTGTCCTGAAGCATGTGAGGTCTGTGAGATGCAGAAATGTGTCCTCACTATATGGGGCCCAACCCTTGTACCGATGCCTGATAACTGATGGTGGTGAAATCGATGGATGTAATGATGGATTAAAATTTAATCCCTATTTTTCATCGCACACCTCATGGTACATGATTAATTCTTGCCTAACCACTTGCGAGGTGCGTGAAATGGTGACACGTAGCATTCTTGAATGTAGTGCAGAGCAAAGCGGATCTCGTGGGATGAGTGACTTGGAACTTAGTAAAACTTATTTTATTGGTCGAGAGGTGATGAGCTGTGGTTCTTGGTTTTCAAACCCGATTTGACCATATTTGGGCCGCTCAATTGTCCAGCTCATTATCAGATCAATGACATATATTCAAAATCAACAACACACACATGTGATAGCCGTTTATGTTCTGCAACCATTGAAGCATTAATGGTGTGCTCTCCTTAGGGACAATCAAATTGATTCCTTATGCGTGTGAGGAATTAATTCTCATCCATTACACAGAATGATTTGCAAATCTCCAAGTACTTGGGTTGTTAACGGTGAAGAGATTGATTCCAGCCATTAATTAATATCTTAAGTGTGTGACACCAACATTGAGGAACAAACATCACCAGAATTGCTCGATAAATATGGATGAAGTGATTGTCACTCTTGCATTTAGTATTTAGCATCCTTCTAAATTTGTGAGCTCGAGAGATTACTAGGCGTCAAAAATGAGCAAATTTGTCAAGTCTGAGGTTCCTATGGTGCAGGTGCATAAAGATGGGTAGCCAATTTGTGGCGACTTTTTGAATTTTTTTTTGAAAACTCATAATGCGAGTGTGTTATAATGTGTTCGTGTTATGACCTATTAAAAGTAAAAAAAAAGAAAACGAAATCATTTTCACTTCTCACTATGTTTTTTGTTGCCCATAGCCAAAACCCTAGTATTATTCGCTCGTATTCTAGGAGGAGCTATCTTGTGAAAATATTCATCAACAGTTGTTGTTTCATCACTAGGATGTTGCCACGTCAACAAGGAGGTCTAAGAGATAAGGATTGTCTGGTTTTTGTTATGAATTTGTTAGTTTTACCTGTTGTATTTGATATTTATTTTGTGAATTTGTAGGAGATGCTAATCAACCTACAAACTCTCCTCAAAATCAACAAAAAGATCAAAATCCTCAAGTTAATCAACCACAACAACAAGCTCCTCCACCAATCCCTCAACACCCTCCTGGCACTCAACAAAATTTAATGAATAAAATTGAGAACAATAAAAAAGAAATTGAGGATTTAATCAAGAGGTTGAGCAATCCAAACGGTTCAACCGCAGAAAGATGACCCTAACAACTTCATTGAAAGAAATGTTAAAAAATGTAGATTCAATTAGCAAACAATTAACTGGATGAAAAGATAGGAGGTAATCGTCTAGGGCTTATTACATGGATAAATTATCATATAAAGATATAAAAGATATAAAAAAATACAAAAGGTGATTTGTGCTTATTATTCACTGACCCACGCACAAATGAAAATCTTACCCTCAATGCAAAGAGGTTTCCTATTTATTGGTGTCACCACCAACAAATTAGGAATTTTTTTATGATAGGTGGTACATGGTTATTGATTACCCGCCGTGCAACAATTGTGAAGTCTTATAGTATTTCCTTAGGAAGCTACACTGTGAGTTCATCTTGAAAAAAATCCCAAATTATTTTGATATGAGGGACTTCTAGGGGAGAGGTGGGGGGTCGGCTCAGGATAGACCCGGTGCATAGTATGATCCTATGTGGCAAGGGAGATGACCTCTTGCTAGGAAGCCTCATGAGCACGTCGTTATCCCTTCCATTGCGAAGGAGAGTGCTGTTGTAGAGACTTTGTAGGCCATCAAATCTTTGACCTAGAGTGTCATCCAACATGCCAACCCTATTCTATAGTGCCATCCAGGGGAGTCTTCGAGTGGTGGCCTTTGAAACCATTTGTGTCAATCTTGCGGGGCGACTTGTTCATATGACCCCATCGACACTTAGGAGGCTGCTACGTAGGATCTGTCTACAACTATGGAGATGGAGGGGGCAACTGGAATTTTGCATGAGGCATATAGAATTGATACTCAGGTAAAAGTTAGCATGTTCGTTGAATTTAATTTATTAAAATTTGATTTTCAAATGCAAGATTAACTAATTTAGTTTTATTATTTTAATAAAATTGTAGGGTCACAATGTTGATATTAGATACACCGGCCCTACACTTGCTTATTTCTCCACTGTATCTACCATTGAGGTATGTAACTAGTAAAAAATTATAAATTTATTACATGTTAATAGCATTTTTTGATGAATGATATTTTAATATGTGATTTTTCATGTTTTTGATATGATAAGAAACATTTATAGGGTGTTGCACCCTACATAGAGAGCCACAAGGGCCAAAAAGAACTAGAACAACAAAAAATTAAACAAACTTAAACATCAAAAAACATAAGCAAAACAGGACGTAGATCAACAACACACTGGACCAATAGCTAACCAATAATAGATTAGCTGGATTTTTCCTAGTTCTTTGACAGCAGCTGAACCATATCATCCCCAACCCAATTAGGGTGGTCCTCGGTCTTTTTCATGTCCAAATCATCCTTCATAGTAGCCGAAATGGTACTAGTGACACAGTGGATCATCCTGACCGTGAAGCGATTCAACCCATACAATTTTTTGTTCAGGATGTCCAATCTCTCTTTCAGTGCACCAAACTCCTCCCCACCACTCGCAGTGTACTCAAAAACATTTTGCTCCATCCCCATCAGCTCCAAAGAGTGGGAGGCTAAAACCTCCTGCAGATCACCACCCGAGTTAGGAACATAAGAGGTCCCTTTGGCTTTCTCACCAAGCTCATCCTCCAACACCACCTCCACACGGTTATCCTTTCTATCCAATAGCTCCTCTTTGGTGTCCAAGTCTCTAACCTGCACATTCTTTTTGTTCTTAGCAAGCCTACCCAAACATCTTACAATTGCATCACAGCCAGTAACCACAGTATCCGCCACCACCGTATCACCCAAGGAATCCTTGTTGATAGCATGCTTCCCTTTATTTGGAGGCACCTTCTCCTCCTTACCCTTCTTCAAACTGGGTTTACCAGGAGTCCTAGCAAGAGTAGACTTAAGGTCACATAGGCTAACCACTGCACTAGCTTGGGAAGCACCCTCAATACCTTTGATTTTTTTAGTAGGAGGTTGGGGTTTTTCAATAGGGATTGGGTGATTCTTTTTAACCGGGCCTTTAGACTCAACCAAAGATAATTTAGGCACAGTGGGCTTCTCAATTACTTCAATGCGAATGACCGAAATAGGTTTAGGTGGGCATAAAGCAAGGTGGAAATGGTAAAGTCTAAGAATAAGACCTTGATGGAGCAGAAGAGGAGTAGGATCAATGGGGTTAGTAGTAGCCAAAGCAATACACTTTTCAACAAAATTTTTGAGGTCAATTAACAAGAAAAAGGGAAAGCTCAGAAGAACTTTATGCCTTAGGTGATTTAACAAAGGAAAATGGTAGAAGAAGTAAGTTTTGTACCTTCCTTCCAATGTAACATACTTCATCAAAGCCAGACACACTTGGTCCCATGGCTTTGGAAGAGCCTCCCATTCAAACCCAGACTGGTTGGGCACCAACGCCTCCTCGCCAATGAAATTTTTTTTCATGCTCACATTATCCTGGGTCTTGGAATGCTTAGGATGCTTCATACTCGTGCTTTGCAGACCCATCGCCTATGCAATAAATTCCTCATCCATCATGAACGAGATGCCACCCATAGAAACTTGATGGTTCTTCCACGAATTAACTAATTGAGTGGACAGATTAGGGTCATGACCCACCAGTCTCTCCATGAGAGGAGCAATGTCACCTTCAATGCAAATATGCCAAACAAGCAGATCCCTGTGAAATTCATTGCAGTTATCTGACTCAGTCTGCACTCTTTCTCCTCCCATAATGTCGCACTTCACATAGTATAACCAGGAACTTTGAAAACACAAAAGATTAGAGACAATAGCCAGGTGAAAAAAACCCCACACAATAAGACATTTAAGCCGTGAATGACCAAATTTGATTATCAATCTGATGGATAGGGCACACGCATGAGTAGGAAACTTTCCCAAAGACATCTTAGCGGAGCCATAATTTGGTATCATATCATGCAAATGGAGAAGAAGGAAGGACATGCTAGGCAGGGAAGGATTTCCTTCCACGTCGCACAAACACAGAAATCCAGGTAGACTAGTTGCGGGCCTATAGCTAGAAATCTCTAATTTGATGGCTTTAAAAGGTTGGCCAACTTTAGTGAACCCACCAAAAGAAGCTAAAAGGCATGTAACCAAAAAAGCGGACAAAAAAAATCCAATAAGGAGCTTAGTATCATAATTATAGGTCACATCAAAATGAAAAAGTACAAATTTGAAAATCTGTGAGTTTAGGTAGATCCCCAAAGGAGATTATGCCAAGTGCAAACTAGATTATAATTAATCCATCAATACTTGCCGTAGAAAATCATAATTTATTTTTTTGAATCAGGATCCATATTAAAATTTGAAAATATCCACTTGTAATCCATCCCTTTGATATAGCTCATCATCCATCTCATCACCTCAAGAAGACCACACAACCCAAATAATAAGCAAGTAGGTCCCCTAACAATCTAGCTAAGCAAATGTGCTGTAGTAATCATTGGTTAAGTAAGGGCTTGTTCCTTAACTATAATGTACTCTAAATGTTTGGCAGAAAAAGACTTAAATCACACCAACATTTGGATATTTTCCAACTTGTGTCCTTAAATTGGTCAAGGCGTCTGCAACCTGGTTTCCCTCTCTGTAGATATGACTAGCCACATTTAAATTTATCTTTGACAAAAGGAACCTTATGTCAAGAAGAATATCCTTAGTGTTCCATCCCAACAGTCTGCCACAATTTATAGCATCAATAATGGACTTTGAGTCCCCTTCAATGTGAAGGCTTTCAATCCCCAGAGAAATAGCTATATGTAAGCCTTTTAATAGTGCATGAGCTTCCGCTATCATAGAAAAGTGAAAACCAATCCCCCCAACATATCCAGTCACTAAAAAACCTTTGTGATCTCTAATCACTCCTCCAATACTTTCTCTTCCTAGGTTTCCTTTAGAAACCCCATCAAAATTAAGTTTGAACCAACCACCATTTGGTGGTTTCCAAATAGTAGCCCTCCTGGAAAGAATTTTAGAATTATCATAGGAATTGGCATCTAGGTTTTGGTGCCAAACTTTAGCCATGCTTATTTCCATCTCATTTGGACTAATATCTAGGATTTTACCATTGAAAAGAGAAATATTTTCCTTTATGAGCCATGCCCCAATGCCAAAAACCTCTTTCAGGTTCATCTCAATGTTCTTGAATATCCTATTGTTTCTTTCTTTCCATAAGCACCAAAAAATAATGGGAGGAATTTGGTTCCATATTTCCATAGTTAAAGGATGGGAAAAGGGACCAGACCAACCTAAAATGAAAGATATGATATCTATACACATAATCCACTGAATCCCTAA
>VDFB02129731.1:0-11708 GCA_007258455.2 Sequoia sempervirens
CTCCACTCTTTCACCAATGTAGGAGTCTGATTTTAAATGCAACTAGAACCACTCATATAAAACCTTCAATTTCGACATTTGACATTTAAATTGATATTGCCAATCAAAATCCACCAACGAGACTCAAGAATTACAATTGCATATGATGACTTGCAAAAACAAGGCATGACATGACTAACTAGTGATAGAGTTTTGCAAAACGATAACCCTAATCATACTTAAAATGGATGATATGAAAATGCCATATTAGGAAACCCATTCTAACAATACATTTAAAGATGACAATAAATATTTAGAAATGAGCATGTTGAAAAATAGGGGACAACACATTGTAATTCAATTGTAATAAAATTAAAATAAATGGTTGTGTTATTCTTCTTTTTTCATTTACTGCAATAATGAATTATTTTGTATATTTAGTGTCTATTCAATTACAAGTAATTAGAACTAATGTCACTAACACTTTCACCTAAACGAGCTTCAAGGATTATGTCGATAGAAAACTATATGTATGTTAATATGTTATAGAGTATGTGTTTGTGCATGAATAGGCTACAAGTTAAAAGTTCTAGTTGCATGTGGTTGGATTAAAAAATTACTAATAAGTGTTAAATAATAGAATGAAATAAACTTAAACAAATCTATATTTTTTCCTTAAAAAAATTAAATATGATCTAATTATGAAATATTTGTATGTAGATTTAAAACATAAAACAATAGTAATGAAAAATGAAATTTACCATCAAATTAACAAAGAAAACCAAAAATGGAAATAGAATGTTTCCATCTAGTTGTCAAATCAATATTTATTTGGATTTTATGTGATAAGTAAAATTTTGGATACTTTTAATTGATATTTTGGAGGCATTTACCATTAAATGACAACTGGTTTACTATTAAACAACACTCTTGCTAGGATTTGGTAAAATATTGTCACTCTAGCTAAGGTTTGCTAAAATTTTGCTTTATTTGTGAATTTAGGTTCAAAAGCCCTAAAAAACCCTACCTAGTTTGTTCCGCCCTACACTTTATTTTTAATTTGTCATTGACCTACTCCCTCAGTTCTCGATGTCATTAGTCATTTTATTAAGTCCTTTGCAATGTTAAGTTTTCGACCCCTTGATCCTCTCTTAGCACTCACTTAAGAAGAATATTTTGCATGTGCTCAATTAAATGGCTTAAATGAGCCCACACTTAATATATGGTTCGCATCACTTATTATGCCTTTTCACTAATCCATATGAAGTATTTTATTAAGAAATGGAACACCACAAAACTGTGGAGGGGTTGACACTTGACTCCTTTTAGTGGTTTCCTTTCAACATGATTTTGCGAGTTTGTGAATAGTTTTATAAAGGTTAAGTTAATTGCTGTGCAACCGTGGAAAGGGAAAAGGTGTCAATTCCGTGATTTTTAAAGAGATTCTACATGTTTGTAGGATAATTCAAGAAGATCTACATGACTCACAAAACCACAAAATAAGGACACATGGACTTATCTCAATGTTCCAGTGGGTTTTCTATCAAAGGCTAGGATTGTGAGCAACAAAATGACAATACGTGGCACAATCTCATGAGGATTATGTATACTAGCACAATTTAAAGTTTAAAACAACTTAAAAACACATGCTTATATCATGCGTTACTTGACTGTTCAAAGAACATTTGATGGATGGCTATAGTTGAATTTTAGAATGAAATGCACAAAGTGCTAGGCTTGTGAAACCAAACCTCTGAAATCACCCTATAACCATTATATTTACAAAGATCAATGGTTGAGAATTAATTTGAGATGGAACATCTAAATGACACCACCTCTCATCGAACGTGGTCAATTAATAGAAAGTGCAGAAATATAGGACAGCTATTGAATTTATTTCTAAGTGTCTGTACAAAATTGTAATGTACTAATTGTGTAGTCTAGAGGTAACACATTTCATTAACTTTAATATTCGAGAAAAAGGAAAAAATAAGTATCTTTCTACTACAAAGTGATTTTATTTTTAAGTGAGAGGGTCAGCACATAGGGAGATTGCATAATTTAATGCACCAAAGATATTTTGGGTTCCAACACAACCATCCATGCCTGTCAATGTCTCTATATTAATCTTTTCAAGAATCAATATTTGGGTAAGTGAAAGAAAAAAATTCTATGTTCATATTTTCTTTATTTTTGACTCTTGGGGTTTAGGGTTGAGAAGATGAGAGGCTTAAGAAAAATTAAATACATAAGAGGGACTTCACACTATACAAGCATGTCTACCACCACTACCATAGAATTTGTTGGGAAAGGCAAAGAAAAATCAAATAGAAAAATAGATTATGTTGGACTGTTTATAACCATAGGTTTCATGGATGAATACAATGATATTTATGATCTTGAAATCTATGGTAGGCTTACCTCAAAACTTATAATTTTATTTGAGAATAAGGTTGCAAAGAAAATGAAAAATAGTAAAACAAGCCAATTAGTGGTATCACTACATTGTGGGATATGTGCACCGAGTTGTGACACAAAAATGGCTCTTAAGATGCCACCATTTTCCTGAAATCAACAAAGTCTAATGTTCACAAGAAAATAAAGATATTTACACTCAAAATTTGAAGATGCAACAAGACTAAGAGTTGTAGTTCTCTGAATCTACATTCTGAGCTACTATATTTTTTGAAAATAATGAAGATTAAGGGTTTAAAAAATGGGGGCCACCAAAAGTGGTCCTATTTTTATCAAAAAAATATGGCGTTTGTTGTGGCCTCCCTAGAAAGTTAACTTTTTTTAGTGTTTCAAAAATCACAATGATGAGAAATTAGCTAACACCATGAAGTTTATGTTAGCTTTTTTGGCAATTTTTTAAATGAATATATAATATTTTACTAATTTTCAAAGTGGACACATCTTTAAAAAATACAATTTGAGTGTGCCCCCCTATAATTTTTGAAAACTAATTGAAAATCAAATTTTTTCATTACGCGTAGAATGGAGTCTTGTTTCTAAAAAAGTAATTTGTTTCAAAATTTGATGAACGAGTAAAAATGTATACCCAAACTAGCACATATTGGTTTTTCACAAAAAATAGAGGCATTAACAAGATAAGTTATAGATAAAAACCTTACCATAATCAAAATGTGAAAAAAATTATATATTTAGATAGCTAAGTGAGAGCCTAACGTCATCACAATATTTTTATAAATTTGAGTTGAAACATGTATGCAACCTTGACGGAGAGCATGACAAAAAATGTGTGAAATTTTGTCACCCTTTAAAAAAATCACGTCTTTGTTATGAACTGGTCATTTAAACCAAAGAGTTGGTATTTCACAATGCAATCCATTTTTATGAGCACCAAATTTGGCACTCGCCAAATGTGAATGATGATTTTTTTGAATGTATTTTCTTTTCATTTCTTTTTTCTTTTTCTTTGTCTTTCTTAGTCACTCAAACTATGTACATGAAATAAAAATTTAAGTATTTAAGTTGACTATATGTAGTTTTAATATGTTTGAGAGTGGTGTCAAATCTCTTGGAGTTATAATGCAAATTTTAGTTTTTGGAAGATCTTATAATTTTAGACTAAGTCAAATTTCAATAATCAGGAGGTCAAATTTCAATAATTAGCAAGTTGTATCATCTTTCTATCTCTCTCTCTCTCTCTCTCTCTCTCTCTCTCTTACTCATTGTTCATCTCTTATGCTCTAGACCTCTCTCTCTCACTATCTCCATCCCTTTATCTAACTCTATCTCCTTTTAGCTCAAGAAGTACCTCTTTACTTGTCCATCTCTCTCCTCTCTCCCCCTCTCTCTATCCCTCCTTCCCTCTCTAATCTCTATCTTCCTCCCTCTCCCCCCCCTCTCTCTCTCCCCCTTTCCTTCTATAGTTCCTTCCACCTCTCCTTCCATCCATCTTCCACCCTTCCTCCTTCCCTCCAGTCCTTCTTCCACCTCCCTTCCCTCTCTCTCACCTCCTCTCTCCTTCCTTCCATGTCCATCCTCCCTCTTATCCATTCAGATCCATTCCATGTCTATATATACCACCTGCCCTATATATCTATTTCTCTCTCCCTCTCTCCCTCCCTCCCTCTCTCAATCTCTCCACCTTCCTCCCTCTCTACATCTCTCTTTCTCTATAACTTCTCTCCCTCTCTCTCCTTCCATCTCTAATCTCTATCTCCCTACCTCTCCCTCTGATGTAGAGCAAAGGAATCAACTAAACCAACTTGACACAACTTGAACAATGATCCATCATCAACAATGACAAAATGCAACCCGAGTCATCTTGAGAATGTTGCTATAATGGCCTAATGAGAACTTAACAAAGAGAACAACATACAACTTTCAAATATTGGATTTTATAGGCTTTCCACAACATATAATTTCCTTGATCCCAAGTTCAACCATAAACAAACTATGCATAGATTTTTTCAAACATCAAGAAAACTAGGTTTTCTTTGACTACTCTCCAACAAAATGAAACACACAGGGTATGTGCAAGATCATGATGGGCCAAATAGTGGCAATATGATGGGTATTTGTAGGGTATGTGGCTGACGACTTTTTTTTTACCCAAATTTGATGAAACGAAAAGGGTTTTTAAAGGAGATTCTCAGCTTTCCACCAATTAAAATTATGCTTTACTTTGAATTTAATAAATAATTATTAATCACTTTCTATTTGAATTATGATTAAAGTCCTGATTGATAGGTTGATTGAAAATAATCTATAGCTTTCAAACAGTATAATATTTTTTGAATCTAAAAAATGTGTCACATTCTATGCTTCGTATACTATAGGATTAAAAAAAAAATGAATTTCATGAAGTTTTGACCAAGTTAAGGTGGTCAAACATGCAAGTTTTTATATTTTTTAAAAGTTGTAAGAAAAAAATCATAATTAATTATTTACTTGAAAAAAATTACAAAAAAATATGCATCACGATCTAGATATGAGTCCTCTACTTATATCTAAAAAGTATTATAAAAAAATATTATCCATTTATTGTGGTTACACCTAGGGTGGTTAGTGGAACCACCTACGCTACTTATTTTTCCTTGATTTAGTACCACTACATTGAAATTTCAAATTTTCACCAAAATAGATTCTTTTTTTAAACAAACCCTAGAGTTTAGAAACTACATTCAATTTGCTATAGATTCATTCTTACATATTTTTAAAATAATATAGATAACTTATTCAAACTTTTATGTCAAGTTTCCTAACTATAATTTTTCTAATTTTTTTGCCACTTAAGCACCTATTTTTTTCATCATGATCCTGCACATACCCACAATCTACCAAACTCCTTAAATGAATAAATGAACATTTTACTTAAAAGGTTTTTTAAGAACATTTAAAAACAGAACTTTTCACCAATTTTTTATCCCACTTTTGATGGTGGAATAAAAAAATATGAATTTTTCTTATCTCTTAGGAAACCCTAGTTCTAGAGCGGGTGATCTTCCTCAAAAAAATGTCATAAATCACTCAAAACCCCATGAAAATTGATCCAAACTAGGTTAAAATGAAACTAAGATTCACATATATAACATTTCAATAGGTTTTAGGTCTTTATTGATCTTTACAATCCGTACCATTCTTTGCAACATCCTACAACTTTGGAGAAAACAATCCCATAGAATGCCAATGGTAAAATGGTCCATAACTTTCTCAAACTCAATAAAAAAACACCAATAATTGAAAATGAAAGATAGCAGCATTCCTCATTAAAAATCAATTTCAGATTAATTTTCATTTCAATACAAATCCATATAACATGTAAAAGAGCGAGGGAGTAGAACATTGGAAAATTGTAGAAAATTCATGTCTTCATTCATAAATTCTTGTTCAATCTACATACCAACCCCCTATTCGACTTGGAGGCCCATTTTTATGCTTGTAAAATCAATTTATGCCCCCAACCAACCTACAACTACCATTTAATAACTTTTAACAAACTTTTAAAAAGTTGTCATTTGACAAGAAAAGTTGTTATGACAACATTTGACAACTTTTGACAATGTTTTCATTTTTCAACTATATGACACCAAACCTTCATCAATGACTCTAAATCACTTAAAACATATATAAAATGGATCATTTAACCTTATTACAACACTAAAACACATAATTTAATGAATTTATATAATATGGCCTCATGGAGGCATGTAATCAAGCAGGTGCTCCTGCACCAAACTCCCCGGGGTAAAAGAATTCAAGCCCCTTTGAATTGTCTTCTTCCTGGTCTTCCAGTTACTTTGCACTTTTTCCTTTATATTTTCAATAATATTTGGTCCTTTATTCATTTGATTCTTCCCATGCCTTCTTCTATCAAGCATTCTTGCAACTTGGAGGTCCCAAAGTTCTTTCAGGTCATCATATACTTCACTTTGTCCTTCATAACCTGCACATACATAGTCTAAAGAAAAATTAGAAACAAAATATAGAGACCTTGAGGTCTCCTCCTTGTCTTCTTGTGCTTCAAAATCCTCTTCACCCATGACCAACTTATCCAATCTTGACACCAATTCACTTGAAACCTCAAAGTACTTGTCTTCTTCTATCTTGATGAGTTCCCCTTCCTCTTGTTTGACTTGTCCATTACCAACCTTACTATCCCATTCTTCTTCAATAGCTGCATATTGTGCCCATAGTTATTTTTCATCCACCTTTTCTTGTTCATTACTTTCTCCTATCAATGGTTCTTTTTTCTTCACATGAGGTGCAACTGCTCTCATTTTCATTAGCCTTTGCATAGGCCATAATATCTTCTTCTTAACTTTCAAGTGGCACCTTGTTGCTTGTTTGATCCAATGTTCCATCTTCATCATGGAATCTACATAAAAATCATTGAACTCTCCTTCCCTTATCTTAATCTATTTCTTTAACTCAACTATCTCTTTTTCAATCATCTCTTGTCTCTTTCTTTCCTCCTCTGCCTACAAAAATCTTCTCAACAAATCCATCTTAACACTCTGCCTCACCTAGGTCTGTCCACTCACCTAGTCTCTTGGACTTTGTCACTGCACCAACTTGCAAACCACCACACACACAAACCGCAAAAAAATTTCCCAGAGCATCTTCAGGATCTAATACCATTTGATGCAAAGCAAAGGAATCAGCTAAACCAACTTGACACAACTTGAACAATGATCCATCATCAACAATGACAAAATGCAACCTGAGTCATCTTGAGAATGTTGCTATAATGGCCTAATGGGAACTTAACAAAGATAAAAGCATAAAACTTGAAAATATTGGATTTTATAGGCATTGCACAACATATTTCCTTGATCCCAAGTCCAACCATAAACAAACTATGCATAGATTTGTTCAAACATCAAGAAAACTAGGTTTTTTTGACTGCTCTCCAACAAAATGAGACACATAATCTACCATAACTCATGAAAATGGATAAATGAATCTTTTTCCTTTAAAGGGTTTTAATAAAATGTAAAAATATAAAATTTAACCAATTTTTATTGCTTTTTAATGGTGGAATAAAAATATATGAATTTTTCTTATCTCATTGAAACCCTAGTTCCAAAAGTAGTTTTCTCACCTCAAAATGTCATAAATAAACCAAAATCAATGCAAATTGATGAAAACAAGTGAAAATGAAACTAGATTCACATATATAAATCTTTTCCAATAGGTCTGAGGTATTATTCAATCTATACACTGTACTCATTCTCCTGAACATCTATGCAAAAGAACATGGCTAACATTGAAATTGCAAAAATTCATGTTCATTCATAAATTTGTTCACCCATATACTAACCCACTATCTTGACTTGGAGGCCCATTTTTATGCTTGTACAATCAAGTTATGCCCCCAACTAACCTAAAACTACCATTTAACAACGTTTAACAATTTTTTAAAAAAGTTGTCATTTGACAAGAAAAGTTGTTATGACAACATTTTACAACTTTTGACAATGTTTTCATTTTTCAACTAAATGACACTAAACTCTTTCATCAATGTTCCAAATGACATCAAACATATATATAAATGGCCTATTCAACCTTATTAAGCAACATTAAAAAAAACCTAATTTAATGAATTTATACAATATGGCCTCATGGAGGCATGTAATCAAATAGGTGCTCCTACACCAAACTCCCGGGGGTAAAAGAATTCAAGCCCCTTTGAATTGTCTTCTTCCTAGTCTTCCAGTTACTTTGCACTTTTTCCTTTTTCTTTTCAATCATATTTGGTCTTTTATTCCTTTTCTTCTTCTTATTCCTTCTTCTATCAAGCATTCTTGCAACTTCGAGGTCCCAAAATTCTATCAGATCATCATATACTTCACTTTGTCCTTCATAACCTACACATACATAGTCCAAAGAAAAATTAGAAACAAAATATAGAGACCTTGAGGTCTCCTCCTTGTCTTCTTGTGCTTAAAACTCCTCTTCACCCATGACCACCTTATCCAATCTTGACACCAATTCACTTGAAACCTCAATGTCCTTGTCTTCTTCTATCTTGATGAGTTCCCCTTCCTCTTGTTTGACTTGTCCATTACCAACCTTACTATCACATTCTTCTTCAATGGCTGCATATTGTGCCCATAGTTCTTCTTCATCCACCTTTTCTTGTCCATTACTTTCTCCCATCAATGGTTCTTTTTCTTCACATCATGTGCAACTACTCTCATTTTCATTAGCCTTTGAATAGGCCATACTATCTTCTTCTTAACTTTCAAGTGCCAACTTGTTGCTTGTCTGATCCAATGTTCCATCTTCATCATGGAATCTACATAAAAATCATTGAACTCTGCTTCCCTTCTCCTCATCTCTTGATTTAACTCATCTATCTCTTTTTCAATCATTTCTTGTCTCTCCCTTTCCTCCTCTACCTACAGACATCTCAATAAATCCATCTTAACACTCTGCCTCACCTAGGTCTGTCCACTCACCTAGTCTCTTGGACTTTCTCACTGCACCAACTTGCAAACCACCACACACACAAACCAAAAAAAAAAAATTCATAGCATCTTCAGGCTATAATACCAATTTGATTCAGAGCAAAGGAATCAACTAAACCAACTTAACACAACTTGAACAATGATTCATCATCAACAATGACAAAATGCAACCTGAGTCATCTTTAGAATGTTGCTATAATGGCCTAATGGGAACTTAAAAAAGACAAAAACATACAACTTGAAAATATTGGATTTTATAGGCCTTCTGCAACATATTTCCTTGATCCCAAGTCCAACCATAAACAAACTATGCTTAGATTTGTTCAAACATCAAGAAAACTAGGTTTTTATGACTACTCTCCAACAAAATGAGACACACAATCTACCATAACTCATGTAAATGGATAAATGAATATTTTTCCTTTAAATGGTTTTAATAACATTTAAAAATAGAACTTTTCACCAATTTTTATCACTTGTTCACGGTGGAATAAAAAGATATGAATTTTTCTTATCTGCTGGAAACCCTAGTTCCAGAACTAGGTAGTCTTCACCAAAAATGTCATAAATCAATCAAAATACAATAAAAATTGATCAAACCAAGTGAAAATGAAACTAGATTCACATATCTAACATTTAAAATAGGATGAGGTCTTTATTTGATCTATACAATCAGTACCATTCTCTGCAACATCCATGTAAAAGAATAGGGTAGAACATTGGAAATTGTAGAAAAATTCATGTCTTCATTCATAAATTCTTGTTCAATCTACATACCAACCTCCCATTCGAATTGGAGGCCCATTTTTATGCTTGTATAATCAATTTAAATACCCCAACCAACATACAACTACCATTTAACAACTTTTAACAAACTGTTAAAAAGTTGTCATTTGACAAGAAAAGTTGTTAGGACAACATTTGACAACTTTTGACAATGTTTCCATTTTTCATCCAAATGACACCAAACTTTCATCAATGACTCAAAATGACTTCAAAAATATATAAAATAGCTCATTCAACCTTATTACAACATTAAAACACCTAATTTAATGAATTTATACAATATGGCCTCATGGAGGCATGTAATCAAACAGGTGCTCCTACACCATAAAATAGTAGGAGGATTTCCCTTTGCTTTACAAACATAGCAGTTAAAGGATCTACTACCATATATTAGGCGCAATAGCAGAAAAATTATCCTTGCATAAGGTTCTGTCCTAGAGTATTAAGCCTTTTGGAACCTGTCATTAAAAGCAGCTATAGGTTCTCCATCGAACCTCTTGATTTGAGAAAATTGATGATATAACAAGGCAGGATCAACTGGTGTTCTAAATCTAGCCAAAAGTTGGCTTTCCATATCTTTCAACACTTCACCATCATCTTCCTCCATTTGATTCAAAACATCATGAATCTTGAGAATTCATGCAAATTCTAATGACAATCTTTCATATTTTATTTTTCTTACTATGTGCTTGTCTTCACAATTTAACCAATAATCTTCTAGATGTTGAACATGAGCATGATAACCAGCTATATTCTTGGCAATATTCCCTTTTGGGTCATAATACTTTCTTCGGAGTGGAAAGTACTCCAAATTATACATTTTCAACTCCTCTTCACATAAATTGGATGCTCTAATTGTAGTGTATTTATAGTTCCTTATTACAAGAGGAAATCTAAAAGAAGCCTTTTTATGAGTCATGATATAAAGAGCTTGGGACGGCTTTAACTACCTTACCAATTCTAGTAACACTATTTTATCTATAGGGTACCTAGGAAACATGAAAGGATGTCCATCAAACCCTTCCACCCTAATGTAGGTAAAAGTTGGAAACTAAATGTACTAGCCTCCAATTGGTCTAATAACACTTTGTGCTTCCAAAGAAAATATTTTGGCTTTGTCACCTTCCATTATCCTGACTAGCTTCATGGAAAACACGTCATTAACTCTCTAGTAATGCTCCTTGTATCCATGGATAGTAATTTGAGGTAAATGAGCATATATCAAACTATTTCCTACTTTTCTGCCCAGAGTACCAATCCTTTTCAACCCTTTCTTACTTACCCTTAAGGTGCATGAATAAATCACATATGATGACATATAAAAACACCTTGACTTTGGAAATGCTTTTATCTGATCATGCAATTTTTCGCTAATAAATATTCCCCAATACATTGGAATAAGACCTTTCATCAATTTAGCTATGATTACAAACATCCATGATTCAAATTTACTAGCATCTCACAATCCAACTATCCTTCTTAGCATAGTTGTGATATCTTGAAGATTTAGGTTGAACACAGACCTTAGAATTGGCTTTGTCTGCTTTATAATCTTCTCCTGACACCATTATGTGTTCATAATTTCTCTTTTGTGTTCTTCCACACTCAGGTAGGTCTTAGATTTCACTTTCATATCAATATGGTACATCTGAGTAAATGTAGGAAGCCCAAGTGTATATATAATTCCTTTCTTGGAGAGATTAGTATAAGTTCTTCCCTCCTTCTCAATGACTCTTTTGTATGGGTTGTAGTGATTTAAACATTCCATAACCAATTCAGGGGCCTCCATTACTGGTAGAAACCCTCCTGCTAAAAGTAATCTACTTGCTATACACATTCCTTATACACTGAGAAGCATTTTCTTTCCATGCCCATGTGAGGAATTCGACATCAGAAGACTGTCCCATATGAGTATCATTAGATATCCCACCAATTGGTATAGCTTGTGAAGTGTAGTATTTGAATTCATCTTCTAGTTTTACTTTAGAAGTACTCATTTTT
>VDFB02129733.1:0-14569 GCA_007258455.2 Sequoia sempervirens
GGTAGGAAAATAAGGTATGGGCATGGCTCCTTTGGATGCCAACACTCACCCATTGACCTTATGAGCAACACTTCTGATGGTGTAATAGAGACCGACTCCGACTACTGTCAGTATTTAGCTTGCTTCAATCACGGTCTGCCCTCATATGAGGAAGTGATATCTGTGGTGCCATCGGTGGTTAAAACCCCAAGCGGACAGACTAGAACTGTATTGGGCAAGGACAAGAAAGAAGAGGAGGTTGAGGTTTCCTCTCCTCCTCTAGCAACAACTAGAAGCAGGTGTGTATATTGGGGTATGAGTGTTGGTAAGGGCAGGGTGGCATGTAAATAAGAAGTTGTTGTGTGGGATGTAAAATTTTGTGTTGATGATGTTGTTGTTGTTGGTGGTGTTGGTTCTGCCTGTGTGGCACATTTTGATGTCGATTGTGTGCCTTCGTGGAAATTTGGTTGCCTATTTTTTTTGCGTGGATAACAAAAAAGGGGATTTTGATGACAATTTGTGTTCCCTTTTTTGATGGTAGTTACAACTTTAGCTTTCCCCAGTTGCACTATGTTTTACAGATTCAACGTGTGGGAAGTTTTGAAATGAAAGTCAAATGCAATGGATATTTTGTTCAAATTAAAATTTGTGGTGAAATTACATTTGAGCCCAAACCTTGTTGCTCCCTTGTCATATAAAATGGAATTCAAGGCTCATTTGTAGGGAGAGAATTGATGAAAGCTCTAGCTAAGTTTTGAGTTGAATATATGGGTAGAAAGATAGGAATAGAATAAATAGCTTGTTTTGATTTTTGGATGAATATATCAAAATTATCTTAAATTGTATGCAGATATGACTTATAATCATGAATAAACGTATAATTCTAATATATTTTCTCTCCTTATGTGGATTTGAGTGAATTTTGAATGAAATGTTAATGATGTTGTCATTCTTGTTCTGAGAATTTGTTCAATTGTATGTCTATGTTTTTTCTTTGATTCAAGAAAATAAATTAAATCCTTAAATGGAGTCATAAGTTTACAATTATTTACAAAGGATTTGATAAGTAGTAATATATCAAAGAATTGAGCTCCATAATGCAAGGTATTATATGAGTAGTCCATTCTATTAAATTCTTGGGTCATTTTTGCTAACGGTAAATGGGTAACTAAATATTTAACTGAGGAAGAATAAAAGAATAATATGTAAATGGGTCACTCATCATTCCCTCTATCTCTCTCTCATAACCTAAACCTAAACCATAAACCTCTACCTCTACCTTAGCCCTCCCTTCCTTTATCTCTCTCTCTGCAAGTCTCTCCCTCCTAGCACCACTCCATCTCACGGTCTCTCTCCCTCCTCTATCTCAAGTCTCTCCCTCCCTGCCCTTCTCCCTCTCTTAGGTCTTTCTCTCACTCACTCACTCCTCTGCCCATAACCCTAAAGCCCTTAACCCTTAAACCCTCTACCCTCCTGCCCCTCTCCCTCTCTCGGTCTCTGCTCTCACTCACTCTCTCCTATCTCTCTCCCTCTACCCGCCCAGCCCTAAACCTAGACCCTTAACCCTTAAACTCTAAAATAGCACACCCTCCTGTCTCTCTACAATGCTCCCTCCCTCCTCCTCTCTATCCAGTCTCCGCCTCCTGCAGCCTCTCCTCTCGGGTCTCTCTCTCTCTCTCACTCCGCTCTATCTTTTGTCCCTCTGCCTCTATCTCTCTCCTCCTCCCTCCCTCTCTCACTAAATCCACTCTATCTCTCTCCCTCTGCCAATAATCCTAAACCTTAACCCTTAAACTCAGACCCTTAAACCTCTGCCTCTGCCTCTCTCTCTCTCAAGAGTCTCTCCTCCTATCCTCTCTCCTCTCTTGGGTCTCTCTCTATCTCTAGCTCACTCCTCTGTGTCTCCTCTGCGTGAGCCCTAGGCCCTCAGCCCTAGGCCCTAGGCCCTTGACCTAGGCCTAGGCCATGGCCATAAAATCTAGGCCATCCAAACCTCTACCCTCTGGGTTTAGCCCTCTGCCCTTATCTCTCTCCTCCTCCCTCTTTCCTCTCTCTCTCCTCTTGTCTTCCTCCTCTGCCTTAACCCTCTACTCTCTGTCTCTCTCCAGCTCCCTCCCTCTCTCTCTCACTGAATCCCTCTCTCTCTCCCCTCTACCCATAACCCTAAACCCTTAACCCTTAAACCCTCTACCCTCTATCATCTACCCTCTCTCTCTCTCTCAAGTCTCTCCCTCCTACCCCCTCTCCCTCTCTCAGGTCTCTCTCTCTCTCACACTCTCTCTATCTCTCTCCCCTCTACCCTTAACCCTAAACCTTAAACCCTTAACCCTTAAACTCTAAACCCTTAATATTAGGTGTGTATTAAAACATTATAACAATATAAATTTTTGGAGTTCTATTAGGAATTGAATGATAAATGATGATGAATGGGAAAATCTAAGGCACTTTAATATTTTCAACTAAAAAGTTAGAGTTTAGTTAGGATTAGTGTTCACTTAGGGTTAGGTTTAGGGTTCAATTAATGTTCAATTTGGGTTAGGATTGAGGATGAGGTTGGGGTTTAATTAAGGTATGAATTCAATAAGAGTTCAAATAGGGTCAAGGTTAAGGTTAGGGTTGGGGTTAAGGTTCAATTAGGATAGGAATTAGTGTTAGGGTTAGGATTAGAGTTCAACTATAGTTCAAAGTTAGGGTTATGGTACAATTAGGACTACTGTTCAGTAAATGTTCAATTAGGGTTAATACTTAATTAAGGTTAGTTTTAAAGTTCAATTAGGGTTTGGGTTAGGGTTGGGATTATGAATCAAGTAGGTTTGGGTCAGGGTTTGATTAGAGTTAGGTTTAGGGTTTAGCTAGAGTCAGGGTTAGGGTTAGGGGTAGAATTCAATTATGCTTAGTGGTCAATTACAATTAGATTTAGTGTTCAATTAGGGTTAGGGTTTAACTAGGGTTAGGATTAGAATAGAATAAAGTTTTGTGTTTAATTATGATATCTATAATTTAGTATAAGTTTAGAAAATGAAATGATTTGGACACAGAAAAATAGAAAAGTTGATTTTATATAGATCTTATTTCTTAATTTATTCTAAAATTCTAATTAATAATGTTTAATTGTATTAGATAATTAGTAAAACTAAATAGATAATAAATATTTTATGGATTTAAAAAAATAGAATTTAGTTTAATTTTATTTGTAATGTCAAATATTAAAATTTTAGATTGAAATACTTAATTTATTTTAAAATATTTATAATTAATGTTGAATTTATAAACTAATATTAAGAAATTAATAAATATAACCCTAATAATATGTTATTAGGATTAGGGTTAGCGTTCGTATTAAATTAGGGTTAGAATTATGGTTCAATTGTGTTAGGGTTTAATTAGGGTTAGTGCTCATTAAGGGTTAGGGCTTAAATATGATTCAATTGGGGTTAGGGTTCAATTAGGGTAGGATTTAGATGGGCTTAGGGTTAAAATTACAATTCAATTAGGGTTAGGGTTT
The DNA here is from genome assembly GCA_007258455.2 of Sequoia sempervirens. NCBI lineage: Eukaryota > Viridiplantae > Streptophyta > Pinopsida > Cupressales > Cupressaceae > Sequoia > Sequoia sempervirens. The sequence goes on from VDFB02129733.1 coordinate 3,485, forward strand.
GTTGGTTAGAAATTTTGTATTCTTGTGAAAGTATACAAAATAGTGATTTCAACCACAACACATGAGATTAAACTCTCCTAATTTAGGGAAGGCTCCCCCTTTAACTAAATAAAACTGATATGGGTAGGACAACAATTGTTCCTCTTATTTCAGGAAAGATTATGTTCTTCTCTCTTCACAGAAAAGAAATAGTATATGCGGATGAAACCTATTACGGCAGCAATACAGTAGAATAAAGAAAAAGGAAATAAAGTTTCCTGAAAGTACAAAGACTTCTGTTACTTCCTCCGGGATGGGAAAACAACCAATAAGCACAAAGTCTTGAGGAATGAGATCCTATCTACCCTTTTCAGAATAATTATTTAATGAAAACATACAACATAAAACAACACAAAGTCTGTAACTACGATGTATCTTCTGATTACTCTAAATGAGAACTACTACGAGCACAAAGACTTATAATTCTTCTCAATTTCTAATACTAACTATGAATTCAATCTTCACATTTACAACACAAAGACTGCAGATATTTAAATTGAATCTCTCTTCAGCAATATTCTACAATTTTCAAGTAATCACAAAATGATGCTCCGAAATGACACAAGAACATAAAGGGTGCAAAATAAGAATTCAGCTCAAAGTCTGAAATTATGATTTCTTGATATTACTTGAAAATTCACAATTATCAACTATAAAGCTCAAAGACTTTATGAGTATAAAATTCTGAAGAGTTTTCTTGCTTGCTAAAAAGATATAATTACAATAGACCCCTCAAGTATTTATAGGAGGAAGGTCTGGAGAAAAAGGTGGGAGGATCTCAACAAACTTGAGAAAATCTCTCAACCGATAACTAATTGCAATTGACTTATTCAAAATTACAATCCAAATTGTGATTTGTTTTGTAAGATTTTACATGTAATTACATTTTTCAAAACTGCAAGGAAAGAACACTTGCAATTGCAAAATTTGTTTTTACATATATTTTGTCGAAAGTAAAATACATAAAACAACCTAAATTTTTAATTTGCTTCATTCCTATCTTTGAAAGATAAGAATTTGCTGATGATTGTCTGCAATTCATTCGGATCGGGACCCAGTGTGTTCTTGGCTACTGCAACTGTCTTCAAGATTACATCAAAATATTTGATTGTTGCCAATCTATGCTCTTCATGAGTAGTTTGCATTTTCTCAAGGATTATTTGATGATTAATAAATTTGTGAATCGAATCCATGGTAAAATGCTCTGATTCCATTTGTTGACGAAGATTGGCTGCCATTTCTGTAGTAACTAAATCAGCTGCAAGTAATTCATCTTCTTGATTCAAAACTGTACAAGAGATTTTCTCAAAACTTGAAAGAATATCCTGCTTGAACTTCATCATTCATTTCTAAAGTGGCTTGAATATCTTTGATAAGATCTTGAATGACCAATGACTTATTCGTCATAAGTTCTTCAAATTCTATGTACTTTTCTCTGTTTGGTAGAATTGAGTTGCTGCATAGAATTTGTAACTTGATTTGATCTATCTCATGCCAAATTTTTAAATCTTTTTCAAGCGATTCCAAACTCTGCTTGAAAGCTTACAAAGTATGATTTAGCTTTATTTTGGCTATTCTGACATTTTTGAGAACTTGCAAGGTCTTTTCAATCATTGGAATACTTTGATCAATCATTTGAGTTACCCACGAATCAACTGCTTTAGCCTTTTGTGCAATTCTTTCTAATTGCCTAACTGATTCATTAGGATGAGCTGCAGATTGAGAACCAACTACTTCTGATGATCCAGTAATCCCTTGAATAACTGAAATTAGCTGATCATTGTCTTCCTTGAGCTTTTCCTTTTTGGCTAGAAGTTCATTATAGCTTTGTGCCAAAAATGTTACTGAACTCTGAGCATCTTGCATCATATTGGCATGAGTCTGCTTGCCCAATTCCACCCTAGTGAACCTGTAATCAGACACCTGCATCTCTTCATGTGGTTTATCAACAAGAGGCTCTGCAATCTCAGCATATTTCATTTTATTGCTGTCAACAAACACTTGTGAGACTGTTTTTGCTTTCTTTGCAACCATTGGTTTTGATTTCTTCAATTTTTGGAAATCAAAAATATCAGGAGACACTGCTTGTTTCTTTCTTTTGGGAGAAATTGAATTCAACCATGGAGGAAGATCCAAGGTTGTCACATCTGAAATAGCAACTGTAGTCTCCGTAGAAATAGATTCAGTTTGTGATACAACAGAAATTCTAGGGGGAGCCTCAGTTTGTACAGCAACTATGTTTTGCTCAGAAGACAAATTACAACTAGGATTAGCCATGAAACAATCAAAGCTCGCTACAGATGTATCTATCTCTGGGAGAGTTATTTCTGACATGGATGGAAAGATTGGATTTGCATCAAAGATATTTTCCAAGTTATTGGGCAAGCTTCTTACGGGAGTATTCACTATTGATAAAGACTGATGACTAGTCCCTTGAGGTGGAATAGAAGGAAAAAATACTGTGGAAAAGGAATCAACATCACTGTCGATAGGGGATATAGGAGATATGGCTGATTCTGGTATTGGAGCTTCAATGTGAGGAGTTATCTCACTTAGAATGGTAGAGGTTTCAAGAACCTCTTCTTCTTCTTGCTGATCTAATACCTGAATCTGCATTTCATTGACTTCTTTTCCCTTTGATGTTTCCTTTTCCAATGGTTGTTCTGCAGCTCGACTTACCTTCAACTTAATTCTAGTACCCAAAGAAGAAGCTCCTTCTTTTGATTGCTCTCTAATTTCTGACTTCAAACCTTTAGGACTAGCTGGATCATCTTCAGGCCTAACTTTGATTTTAACAGTCTTAACACCTATGCTTTTAAGCCAAGCGTTGGTGTTTTCCAAGACTGATTGAAATCTATCAAAGATAGAGACAGATTCCTTTTGAGACCACTGGATTGGAGGAATGGGCGCATTAGCAACTCCTTGTTCTTCGTATTCAGGATCTAAAACCTGCCTATCATCAATTACTCCCTCTGGAACTAAGGTTAGATTCAGATCAATAATTTGCTCCAATGTAAGCTTGCAATAATCCATTATGTATATATCCTTTTTTGTCCGAAGGTCTGCCCAAATGTCTTCAATGCGGTGGACATGAGTGAAGGCTCTTTTTATTTTATCTTTCATCCTTCTATAATCAAAATCCACTCTTGCCTGGAATATTTTCAATGTTATTTCCTGAAGTTCAGTTTCCATTGCTTTGGCTCTTGAAGAAGTTGTTAAAGAATACCTCCCAATTATCAATGGATTATGTGATGAAATACTGACTCCAGTCTTGTGTTGTGAAACTTGACATGCATGCACTACCATCAACTGTCTTCCTAGCTCCATCAGAATAATCTTATCAGTCGGATATCTCGGAAGCATATAAGGTTGGTCTTCAAAGCAACCGACTCTCATATAAGTGAAAGTAGGGAATTGAAGAAACAAGTAGCCATACTCATTTACTTTATTCCAAGCTGCCTCAGATACCCTGTTGTTTACCAATGCTTTGTCAAATAAACACATAAAATAACCAAAGAAAGCATCTTGAACTCTTCTATAATGCGCTCGACTTAGAATAAAAGTCAGCTGATCATAATACTCCCATACAGGCACCAATGATCTGTCACCTTGAGGAGATAAGCCTGGAAAATGTTTCAACGAAGCTGCTATATAAACCAAATATGAGTTCATATAGAAGGTAAGAGTGGTAGGAACCTGTGCAAGCTGTTCACACAAACTGTCACTGATTATTTCTCCCCAGAATATTGGATGCTGTGCTTTTCTAATAACCACCATGAACTTATACATCCAGTTTTCAAACACACTAGAAACCTTCAACCCTGCTATTCTGCTCAGAAGAGTGATCATATCATTAATTTCCTCTTTAAAATTAGACCGATACAACTTAGGTATCCGGGTCACACAAGGCCGTGGTTTGAGAAGCCACTTAGAATTGATATGTTTGATACAATCACTCTTTTTCTGCTTGAAATGTTTTTGAGCACTCTTCAATGTGATCTCTGAATATGTAGTAGCATCAGGAACTCTGAAAATTCTGTTGATCATCTCAGCATCAAGTCTGATAACCACGTTGCCGTCATCATCCTTAATTGTTCTGGATTCTTTATCAAAGTGTGCTGCACATGCAAGAACAAATTCTGGCTCTAGGGCAGCAATAGGAAAAGAAGACACCAGATGAATATGACTCCTCAGCAATTTCTGCATATCATAAGAAGTAGATTTCTCAGCTCTCCCAAGAAACTCAGACATATCAATATGCCCAATTTCTGTGTCTTTAATCTCGTCGATATTCGAAACCACATGAGATGGAGAAATCTCATTCTGATATTTATCAAATTTGTACTTCATCTTCTTGCTTTTAGGAGAAGTTGGTTCGTCTGTCATTGAACAGGAACCTGCAAGACTGCGGTGAAAACCCCATAAGGTTAAAACATCATCAGCATCAATGTGAGTGGACATGGTGAAACTCAAACCCTAGGATAATGAAATGGACTTTGGAAGAATGATGGAAAGCAGATGGTGAGGACGAATTCAGAATTTGATGGGATGATGGCAGTCAAAAACAACGTCTTGTCTTCTTGAAACAGCAAGCCAAAGAGATTTTTGGCTTGGATTTTGAAGTTATATCAGAAAAGAATTCGACTTTTGAGCTTTTTAAAAGCATTTCGGGTTTTTCTATGACTTCAACAATTTCGGAACTTTTGGAAGTTTTAGCAATTTTTGCTTTTTGTAATTTCGGGATTTTAAAGAGCTTTAGCAAAAAGGCAATTGGAATTAACAATTTTTTATAATTTTGCAATTTTGAAAATTGTAATTCCAACTGCAAATCCCGACTTGCATTTTTGAGCTAAAAACCCGAAATGTAACACAAAGTGAATTATTTGTGGAAAATGATAATGGAGGATTTGAAGTGGATGGATGAAAATGAAATGGTATATGGAAGCTTTATTGCTGAAATGGCAAAATGATGAAAAATGTGTTTTCATTATATAAGGCATTTTAAGAATGGAAAATGCATTATGTATGAAGTTTAAGAATGGAAGTATGGAGGAATATGAAAGGCGAGTTGGATGGAATGAAGGAAAGTAGAGGGCACGTGGGGTATGATAAGCAAATTGAAAATGAATAAAAATAGAGGGCGTATGATTTATGAAGAGAATATAATAAATGAGAAATGTGTATTAATTAAAGGCGGATTAAAAATAAATGGAAACGCATTTTATAAAGGTAGATAATGACATAGAAAACGCGTTTTTATAAAACCAAAACAAATATCAACAATTATATATAATCCGAAAAGACAGAAAAAAACGTGAAGAAATAAAAACGCGTTTTAGAAAAAGATGTTAAAAACTGGAACATAATACATGAATGACAATGACGTTAATGTAAAATGGTAAGTAGCAGAAAAACGTTTAAAAAGAGACCAATAAAAATATAACATACCTGAAAACGAGTTTGCAAATGAAAATAATGATGAAGAAACCCTAGGCGCGTCCAGAAAATGAAAGAGTGATGGCTATTTACTGCTAAAAATTCGAACTTCAAGCATTGAGGTCGATAAAATCTCCTTGAAAAAGGGAAGTCAAAGCCAAAAAGGATTCAAATAGTTCAAACCAGAATGGCGTCGGACTTTTTGAAGTCTTTTGCAACGTGAAAATGTCATCAAAACATGAAATCGGGGTTTTAAGAAGTCATACGCATTTTTACTTGGCAAAATCGGGTCTTTAAGTTCATTTAACAATTTCATTTGAGACAAATTCGGGCTTTTAGGAAGTTTTTACAAATGTCTTAAATGAAGTTGGACCTTTTTGATCAAATAGCAATTTTGCATAAAGCAATTCGGGCTTTTAAAGCCTTATGACAATTTTCCTTTTTGTCAAAACATAAAGACTTAACAAAAATTTGGACTTTTAGAGTTACTTAAGCAATTTCGGGATTTTAAAGAACTTTTCAATTTTGTCTTTAAGTTAAAATTTTCCCTTTTTGCTGAGTTGCCCCAAAAACCCGAATTTGGTCAAAAAGACACTAAAAATGACTCAGAAATGGACAGAAACGGAAACGAAAGAGGGAAAAAGAATAGCCCAAAGGTTTATAAACCTAAAACTGAGATTTGTCACTGTTTGCACCTCGTAATGCGTGCCTTAGAGAAGAAAAGTCTCAAATTTTATGAAAATTTTGATTGGTTATCTGAATTTTTAAGACGAGTCAAAAATTCAGGACAACAGGGTTCAATTAAAGGTAGGATTATATTTCAATTAGGGTTATGATTCAATTATGGTTAGGGTTTTGGTAATTTATAATTATCTCACATATATGAGTTTGGGGTTAGAGCTAGGATCTTGATTTAATTAAGCTCAGGGTTAAGGTTAAGGTTAGGGTTAAGGTTAAGGTCGGGGTTTGATTAGGGTTATAATTAGAGTTAAGGTTGTCATGAGAACTATGGTTAATGTTAAAATAAGGATTATGAATAGCATTAGAATTATGGTTAGGGTTAGAATTATAATTAAGATTATAATTAGGGTTAGGATTATAATTATAGATAGACTTGGGGTTGGGATTAGCATTAGGGTTAAGGTTAGGTTAGGTTTACCATTTAATTAGAGTTGGGGTTAGAGTTAAAGTTCAATTATAAATAGGGTTAGGGTTCAATTAGGTTTAAGGTTAAGGTTAGATTAGGGCTATGATTCAATCTCAACAATAATTCTCACTCTAACTCTAACCCTAAACTTAATCATAAAACTAACACTGACACTATTTTTAACCCCAACCCTAACTAAATATATATCTAACCCTAACCTTAATTATATAACTAAAAGTAATTCTAATCTTGTCTTTCATGTTGTGCTACAAATGCTACTAGCATATATATATATATTTATTAATATATATAAAATACGCCAAGATATATCTTTTTCGAGGCACCTATTTTATAATAGTACAATAGACGCATCAAAAGGATATCTCTCAACATATTTTATATATATTATTAATAAATAATATATATGCTAGTAAGTATTTAATAAATAAAATAAAATAAATATATCAATTTTTTACAATATAATTAATAAAATAATTAAAAAATGAATGAATATTATTTTAAAATTATTATATATATATCAATTTTTTTTATTTTTTTTATTTTTTATTACGCAAGATTGGTTTATATATTAAATTAAAAGAGGTACAACCGTCTACAAACGCAGGAAAGTTTCTACCATTGACTACCAGTAAATCCATCCTTACCACCACTACCAAAAAACCACCCCGAAGTCAACCAAAACGAGACCCAACCATCCAAAACAAGGAGACTCCTCCATCCAAAACCACCACCCCACCGACGCAGCCTACTACCAACCCAAAAGGCCATAAGGGTTCGGCCCCTACCCTGAACATGCTAATCTCTAGACACCCAAAACTTCCCAGACTAACCATTAAGACCAAAATTCTAAACTCCGAGACTGAATGACGCCATTCGACCATAGAGATAAACTCTAAAAACTATCAGAACCAATATCTATTTAAAAGAATTCACATAAATTTGTTTAAAACAACAATATCTTCAAAGATTTTTACCCACTCGACATCACCCACAGCCATCAGGTTGAAGAATTTCTTCAAGAATTTGATGGCCACCGTCGCTACCATTCTGTGTCTACTCAGCGCCAAACCGCTCAAGTCAAGAAGGAATGGGAAAAGATTTACGGCTTTGTCCGAACCTTGAATAGCTGCAAAGTCACTCGGTCTTGGGACACCTATGCCTTCCACCACAAAAATCAACACTTCATTTACCCCTCCCACCAAATCCTTTTGAAACATCTTGAGAAGCAGCAGTTTATCCTCGACTTTGGACTCACCATTGTCCAGAAGGGATGCCAAAAACCTGGAAGAGATGTGAAGGTTGTCCCTACCATACTCCTTGTTAGCCAAATGATGAGTTCCCAGGATCATTTTTGCTACCACCAGAACTAACAGATCCTTGTTTGAGAGAATCTGCTCCAATTGTTGATCTTTTACTTCTCTGAAGGAGGCTTTCCTAGCCAAAGATGTCAGAGAGATTGGCGTGTCCACCCCAAACTTCACCACACCATCCACAGAGATTTCAATGACAAAATGAGATCGCCTCGCCATGAACGCCACCGCTAGAGTAAATAAATTCTGCTGCTAAAGTTCGCCACTAAACATGTTACCAACCGATATAATCAACACATATGAATGCAATTAGGGAGATGAATTTCCCACTTAGGCTTTACTGTTAGATTATTACGATGTACTGACCCGCTGCCATCCTTACTAATGCCTTCCCTCCACACGTGCCTCATTCAATCCTCATTAAATTTCCTTTAGAGAATGATGCCTATGACATCCTCGAGCTTTGGGAAGAGTATTGCCGCCTCCTTCACGTGACCGGCCTCCTATTCACACCCTTCTATGTCCCCCTTAGCCCCTAATTTTTCGTCACCTCAACTCCCAGCTGGCCCTCCTAGCACATCAGTGTAGGGATGGGAAAAAGGAGGAGGGAGGGGGAGCCCACCCAACCTCCCACATATATATATATATATATTTATATATATCAATTTTTTATTCATTAATAATTATTTCATTTTATTTCACAATTATTTTATTAATTGTATTTTAAAAATTGATATATTTATTTTATTTTATATATTAACTACAAAACATTTTTTATCCTTTAAAAATTATTTTATTACACATATTTTAAAACTTTATATATTATTATATTTGATTTATTATATGTATATATCAAATTTTTTAGTGTATAAGAATTATTTTATCAATCATATTTTAAAAATTAATATTTTTATTTTATTTTATTTATTAAATGTATATAACAAAATATGAAACAGTTACTTCAAAATTATTTTATTAATTATATTTAAAATAATTCAAAGTAAAACAAAACTATTTTTTAAAGAACAAAAATTTATTCTATAATTTTAAGAATTTAAATATACAACAGTTTTAAAAAGTTTTAAAAAGTAGAGAATACTTTTTTAAAGAAAAAAAATTATATTGAACATACTAAGGAAGTACGCAAGAACTAATTAATGAAATGTACATTAACTGACACTGACAACCATTAAACGTAAAAGGGCAGGTATAAGCCATGATGCCCACGCCTTGTAGACTAGGTATTAAGGTTCCACCATACTACTTCATCGCTGCGAGATCCACGGGCTTCCGGGCCGTGATACGGTAATCAATAAAGACTCACAACTTTTGATCACGCCGATGTGTTCCCGGATCTCAACCATTGACAATCTTGTCTATTCAACATAGCTGCCACTTTGTTATTAACCATCAAGCAAATTTATCAAGATTATAACATCCATTGATTTGTAAAACATGCATCTTATAAACTACTTTAGGCAACCTACCATACAGCACATCAAAGTATTTATCATTCCTTTGGTTTCAACGGGATGAGACACGTGGTGCTCAGCTCGCGATATCAGCGGACAACAAAGATAGTGGTGGGGTCATCGCCAGATGGAAGGGAACTTAACTAGATCACATGACGATTGATCTACTCACGCATGAATTGTCCCTTTTGCGCCAAAAACATTTATTAGGGAGATGGCCCAAGTGAATTGTGTGGGGTCCAAGGTCGTAAGACTCAACCGCGATGATAATACTCATTTTACTCCACATATTTATACTATATATTGTAAATCTAAAATGTAAATAAAGAAAAAACCAATGTTCATAAAAAAATGGATCCATACTCTTAAACACATGAACTCACCTATATGAAAAAAACATAATCACATGAAGAAGTAAAATAAGTATTTTTTTGTTTCAAACAAAATATCACAACTCTCCACTATAAGTATATCATTTAAAAAATAAAATGTTCATTTAATAAAATAAGACACTCATTTAAACAAGTATTGTTATCATAGTGAAAAAATATTGTTCTTATGTGTACAACAATTGGGGTAGCAATGTACAAGCATTGGATAATTTAATATTAATAGTTTGTCCCATCACAAATATAAAGGTGAGCACAATAAATACTACGTATTTTCCATTAAATGTGAAGGATTTCAAAAAGTTTTAGTGTTCAACTATTGGTCCATTTTTGTTCAATATAAGTTGTATTTTAAATAATTATGTGTTGTTTTTATAACAACAAATAGATTTTTTGTGTTCAACTATTAGTCCACATGTGTTGAATATAAAAGGTAGAGATATCAAAGATTTATGGTTATCAATAAGTATTTGGTCCACTTAGGGTTGTATATTAATTTTAATTTAAATAAAAATATCATATTCTACAAGCAACAAATGATATTTTTTTGGTTCAACTATTGGGGGTTCCATGATTAAGTTTTGGTTGAACCTTTAAAAAGTCAAATTTTAGACACTTCTCAAAAGATCTTCTGATGTGGCGAGTTGCATGATGAGTCGCACCTCTAAACCTTAGTTATAGATAAATAAGAGACTAGTCTACATTTCAAAAACAAAAACGAAGGTTCTACAATATTCCAGTCAATTGCTACATGTTGAGAAAGTTAGCCTGCATGACTACTGGGCCCTCTCCCCTAAAGGAATAAGGGGACATCACTAGGCCGACGAAAAACAATGACATAAGTTGTTTTAACGAGGGAACACATGACCAACAAAAGACTTAGGAAAAATAAAGTTAGGAAAAGGAAATAAAATGATAAAACAAAAGGGATCCCATCCTAGACGAAGCGATGGGGCTTAAGTCATTTTAAAACCTTCCCAAAAAGTAATGGCCAAATAGATCCCATCCAAGGTGTAAAATGAACAATAGGTTTTTACATGAAGAAAAAGGTAAAACCCCATCCTTAGGATTTTCCCAAACACCATAGATGACTAGAGACACAAGGCAGGATAAAATAAAACACAAAGAACAAAACTTTGAAGTTCAATCACTACCCATAACCCTAAACCCTAAACCATTAACCCTTAACCCTTAAACCCTCTACCCTCTCTCTCTCTCAAGTCTCTCCATCCTACCCCTCTCTCTCTCTCTCTCTCTCTCTCTCTCTCTCT
>VDFB02129734.1:0-23385 GCA_007258455.2 Sequoia sempervirens
AAACTCACTAAGGAGCATGACCCACTTTGCCAACCTTCCTGTTAAAGCTGCTTTGCTCAGTAAGTACTTGAGAGGATCAATTTTTGCAACGAGCTTGATGGTGTGAGTGAGCATATAGTGTCGTAATTTTTGTGTTGCAAATACTACTGCTAAGCATGATTTTTCAATGAAGGTGTAGTTTGCTTCATGTCCATTGAGTGTCCTGCTGATATAGTATATAGCCTGTTCCTTTCCTTCCCTATCCTCTTGTGCTAGCAAGGCTCCTAAAGAAATATCCGTTGTTGCGATATATAGCAACAATGGCTTGTCTTCACTGGGTGGTACCAAGATTGGTGGTGTCATCAGATAATGCTTGATTTGATTGAAAGTACTCTCACATTGTTCATCCCATTTAAAAGGCACATTTTTATGCAAAAGATGGTTGAATGGATGACACCGATCTGCTAGTTGAGAGATGAATCTTCTGATGGACTGTAGTCGGCCTTGTAGAGATCTTAATGTACTGATATTCTTGGGAGGTGGCATTTCCATAATGGCTTTAACTTTTGTTGGATCTACTTCAATTCCTTTTGTAGAAACTATGTATCCAAGGAGTTTTGCTGATGTTACTCCAAAGGCACATTTCTTAGGATTCAATCTGACTTTGAATTTTTCCAACCTGTCAAATATTTTGGCCAATATCTCTAGATGTCCTTCTCTGGTGTAAGATTTGGCTAAGATGTCGTCCACATAGTCCTCCATGAAGGTATGCATCATGTCGTGGAAGATTGTTGTCATAGCTCGCTGGTATGTAGCTCCTGCATTCTTTAACCCAAAAGGCATGACGTTCCAGCAAAAGGTGCCCCATGGACATGTAAATGCTGTCTTTTCTTGGTCTTCAGGAGCTATCTTGATTTGATTGTATCCTGAAAATCCATCCATGAGTGATAACATTTGATGGCCAGCTGTTAGATCTACAATCATGTCTATGTTTGGCAAGGGAAAATCATCCTTTGGACATGCTTTATTTAAATCTCGGAAATCAGTACATATTCTAATGGTGTTATCTGGCTTTGAAACAGGGACAATGTTGGATATCCATTCCGCATAATCAATAGATCTGATAAATCCAGCATCTAGTAGTTTCTTTAAATCATTTTTGACCAATAATGCAACATGTGGATGCATTTTTCTCAGCTTTTTTTTTACTGGTTTAGTGCCAGCTGGTAAGGATAAGTGATGCATAATGAGATATGTGTCTAAGCCTGGCATGTCAGAGTATGACCAAGCAAAATTGATGCATCGTTCTTTAAAGAATTTGATAAAATCCGGCTTTTCTGTATCTGTTATGGAAGCTGCCAGGTGTAGGATTCTTGCTTTCTCTGCTGTGCCAATATTAATAGACTGTGTGGGTTCTATCAACACTGATGATCTTTCATGGTAATGTTGCGGGAGGATGTCAAACCTTCCATCCTTTGGTGCCTCAATGAGGTTTTCGCCATCGGATGCGTTCTTTGTTTTTACTATTTTAGGATCAAATACTGCCATAGAATGGTGTTCACCATCAGATCCATTTTTTTCTTTCATATTTTTGCAACTGGAAGGCTTGGCATCCTCCTGCCTGAAAGCATCGTTAAAAGAAGTATTGGTAGAACAAGTATCGGATTCCTCACAGCAAAGGTAGTTGATAATGGCGAAATCATTGTCAAAAATAGGGAGGTCAATAGGGTGTTGGGGTTCCCATTCGATAAGCTCGGGATGTAGTAAAGGCAACGAATCATTAGATGGGTTGAGGTCAGCGATTGTGAAAGCTCGGACGGAAATGTCATCTAGGTTGTTTGTGGTTATGTCGAGGCCTACAAAGGTATTTTCTTCCACATCATTTATCTCAATCGATGTCCGTTCATCTTCACTTGAGTCATCAAAATTTTGTGTTTCATAGACAATAGGATTAAAGCTTGAGCTTTGACCCTCCTCGTGTTTGGGGGTATACTTTTTGATAATGTCAATCTGAATATCCTCATAGGAAACATCTGATAAGTTGTCCCACTCATACTCATTTGAATCCGTTTCAGAGTTACCTCTTATTTGAAGAATACGCTCCACAGTTCTATTGGTGATTTCTGCTCTTGCTTTTTCTGTGTATCCTAGTCCAGTTTTGCCATTCTGCTGAATTGTGAGGACTTGGATTGGTTCTGTCACACTTTGTTTCCCTCGATCAAGAGATCCTTGTTCTGCTACATATCCTAGTCCCGTTTTATCCTTATGTTGGATCGTAAGAGGCTGGATTGGTTCTGTTATGCCTTGTTTCCTTAACCCGAGAGGTCCCTGTCCTGAATATCCCATCTTCTCCAGAATAGTTTTTCCTTTTCCATATTGATTTGTCTCTATGATGTTACTTGTGGAAGCGGAAGCTTCCTCATCCTTATAAAGCCAATTTAGTATGGCCTTATCTTCTGATTCTTCATCTAAGCTCCCAACTTTTACAAATCTGCCATCTAATGCTGTTGTAGATTGTTCTGATTTGTGGGTGTTTGTAGATGGTTGTCCATACATTTGTAAGGGGGGTAACATTTGTGATAGTTGAAATGAGTGTCCTACACCATATTCACTTATTCCTTCATCACTTATCTGTACTTCTTTGGTGAATTGATGTGAGAGTGGAGCCAATTGCTCTTCAACATTTGAAGGGTTAGATTGTGCCACCCTTATCTCTTGTGATTTTTGTTGTTTTGGAAGCCACTTTGAAATGAAGCTATGTTGTTGCTCACTATCTGATGTGCCAACTTCTCTATTGTTAGGTATGAATGTATCCTGAGATGTCTTCAATGCATGACAAGCTTGGGTGTCATTGTAGTCTGCTGTGATTGTCACCTCCTATCCATTGACGGGAAATTTTAGGCATTGATGATAAGTAGAAGGTACTGCTTGCATATCATGGATCCAAGGGCATCCCAATAGTATGTTGTATGTTAGTTCTCTATCTAAAACTTGGCAAACCACTTTTTGGACAATAGGCCCAACTTGAATGGGTAATATGATCAACCCTTTAGAGGACCTTTCTTCCTCATCATATGCTTTGATTGTGATTTTTCTTCTTGTATCAATGGCTTCATCTGAGTATCCTAGTGCACGAATCAGTTTTAAGGTACAAATATTTAAACCAGCCCCTCCATCTATCAAGACACGCTTTACACGATGTTTATGGATAAGGACTTCAATGTGAAGGGCGGAATTGTGCGAATGGGTGAGTGATACATCATCATGTTCGAAAATGAAAGGCAATGAGGTGCAGATAGATGTCCCACCATAGCTTGGAATTGACACACATCCAGATTGTTAGGTACCGTAGTTGATACAAGAGCTTGTTCAAGAACCTCTTTGTGTGATGGGGAAATCTTCAAAAGTTCCAAGATTGATATTTGTGCCGGTATTTTCTGCAATTGATCGATGAGATTATATTGATTGGAGGGAGGATCCACTAATGGGGATGATATTGATGCTCCTTTCAATATAACTTTGGATTGTGCCCTTGTTGTGGCATTAACCAGTTGGTATTCTTGTTTCCCTTTGAGTGTGATTACATTGATTTGGTTTTCAGAGTTATCCATATGTTGTACCAAATTGGTAGATGTAATGTCATTGTTCTGATTGATTTGGTTGCATAACTCTTCATCCTCCTTGGTAGCGGACAAACAAAGGATTGTTGTGTCATAAACATAACCAACGTTTTTACCTTTGGTGTTTGCGGAAGAAGATTCTCCCTTCTGATAATTGGGTAGAGGATTTTTGAATGTTGTATGATCTTTGTTTGTTTGAGGGCCCTCTACAAATACTTTCTTTTGATCTATGAGGTCTTGTACCGCATATTTTAATTGCCAACAGTTTTCAGTCATGTGGCCTTTATTTTGATGATAGTGACAGTAATGTAAGTCATTCCACCATGATGGTTTGACTTGAGGGTCCCAATTTCTAGCCTCTTGTACTTGAATGAGTTTTTTGTCTAAAAGCTCTTTGAGGACTGATTCCAATGATTGCCCTAACGGTGTGAATTTTTGTTTATTGGAGGGTCGTTGAAATGATTGGGTTTTTGTTTCTCCACTGTTTTGATTATTTCCTTGATCACTACTTTGTTTGACATTAAAACCATTGTTTTGTTTGTTTGTAGTGGTGGGTGTCAAGGTGAATACTGGTTTAGGTGTATGTGTATCGATCATGGTATCAGTATTCTTGTTCTTTTGCCAGAATCTTGGCTTTTTGTTGTTGTTGTTAGAGGAATGGTTATTGTTTGAACCTTCAATGAAGTGTTTGATTGTTCCTCTTTTGATTAGAGCTTCTTCAATTTTGAGCCCCTTTTCGATAACTTGTTCAAATGTGGATGGACATTGTAAGTCCAATCTGTAATTCATGTCATCTACTAAGTTATCAATGAACATCTCTATCTTCTCCTCTTCAGGAATAGATCCAGGGTATTTAGCAAATAGCCTTCTCCATCGTTGGAGAAAGGAAAGAAATTTTTCACCTTTTGCTTGTTTAGTGTTGTAGAGTTCTTTTAAGGTTACCCCATGTTGGATGTTGAATGAGAAGTGTGTAATGAACCTATTGATTAGTTCTTCAAAGGATTGAATCCCAGGTTCCAATTTAGAAAACCACTCCATGCAAGTGTTTCCTAAGCTTCTTGGAAATAATCGTAGTAAGTAAGAGTCCTCGCGTGCGAACTCTATGCTCATAGCTCAAAATTCCCGTACGTGATCAAACGGATCAGTTCTCTCATTGTATTTGTTGTATGTTGGGTACTCACAATACCTTGGAAATGGTATCATGTTAATGCTTGAGTCAAATGGATAAGGGCAAATGTCTTGCAATAAATATCTCTTTGTTGGCCCTTGTTGGATATTTTGGAACTGTAATTGCAATTGTTGGATTTGTCTTGTCAAAGCATCTATTTGATTTGGATTTTCTATACTAGTTGAGTTAGGTGTGGCTGTTTCCTTGAGTTGATTGACATCAAAGTCTTTAGGAAGTTTAGCACCTTTGTTAGCTAATAGTAGAAGATACTTTTCCATGTCTTGCTCTAGCATCTTTTCCATAAATTTATGGAAATGAGGGTCTTGTTGAACTTTCTTGATTTCCTCTGCAGTTATTTCTTTCTCATGTGAGTTAATAAGAGGATCAGTGTTGCTATATCGTCCCCAAGGGTTTTCTTCAGCCATGGCTGCTATTCTTTCATTTTCTTGTTCTTGTTGTTTTTGATATGCTGCTCGTGTGAAAATAGGCATACAAACGTTTAAAGTTTTATTCTAGACTTTGATCTTGGATTTGATTGGATAAGTGTCAAGTTTGTTGATTTAAAATTTGATTTAGTTTTATCTAGTTTCGTGATGGAAGGATGATAAAATCCTTGATAGGAAAACTTTGATAGAAAATCTCAGATTTTGGTGATAATGACACTATGCAAGATGCTGCAAGATCTAGGTGTAGGGGTAAAGCTTTCCCTTTGTGTAACTTAAGTGTTCTGGACTGTGAAAAAAAATGTTCTTGACTGATGAAAACCTTGTTATCGATATGGGTAAACTGACAAAATGTCTTATTAACTCTCTGTTTTTCTGACTTTATGGCGCGCTAAAACAGAGACCGGGCGCGCTAAAACAGAGACCAGAAGCGCTAAAACAGAGACCGGACGCACTGAAACAGAGACCAGACGCGCTAAAACATAGACCGGGTGCGCTAAAATAGAGACCAGGCGCACTGAAACAGAGACCAAGAGCGCTAAAACAGAGACCAGGTGCGCTAAAACAGAGACCAGGAGCACTGAAACAAAGACCAGGCGCGTTAAAATAGAACCTTAAGGTGTTTAAGATAGAAAAACTATCTTATTCTATGAAACTCACTTGGCCTGGTATCATATTGGATGGCTAGTTGTGGGATGTATTTTGGATGAATTCTCTGACTGTGATTGTGGTGTTGCCTAAGAGCTCTTCTTTGGAAATATGCTTGTGAATCTAAGGGAGCTATAGCGTAGTCGTCTGTATAACCTCTAGAGAAATCGTGATACCTATGAATGAAAGTCCTATGTTGGAGTAGAACTTTCCTACTTTGATACAGAAATCATTGTTTTCTTAGGAGTTGTTTGTATGCAAGTGTTTTCTTTGGTTTTCAGATTCGTTTGGCAAGAGATTTCTTGACAAACTTGGTGGATACCCAATCTTTAATCATGAGAAATCCACAAGTGCGTTGATTTTAAGGATTTTTGTGATGATCTTATCTGAGTTTAATGATAGAAAACACAACAATCAAGAATAGAATGGTTGTCTTTTAAAAAATCCTAGAATCTAAACAAATAGTGTATGTTCTCAAGAATCAATGATTCTTCTTGATTTTCACTGGTTTGATAACAAGATAAAACACTTCAAATAGACTCACTCCTAGAGATAAAAGGTGTAGTTATAGAGCATTGCGGCAGGGGTGGTAGGCTACTGACATATGCCTTCCGAGCGTGTTTGTCTTGCTGGAATGCGTACTCACAGTGGAAGGCCGATGCGGGACTCGCAAAACGGTCATACATTATGGGCGGGTTGGCAGAGGTGAGTGCCCTTTGGGTATTTGTGTTGAGGCTGACAGGCGTGCTTCTATTTCTAGGTTCTTAGATAGGGTTTCCGTTCGGAGCGGCAAATGGACAAACTCCCTCGAGAGACCTCCCAATCTTTAAAACAAACATTTTGGGGATGGTTATCCTACACACTTCCATTGAAAGAGGGTTTCCCCAAATTCACATAAATTTTTAAGTGGGTTGGAATACCATGGCTTTTGGCTGTCCCCACTCAGGTCGTTCCCGTAGGGTGAGTACTTTTTCCCACTACGGTAGGCCTGTCTAAAGGTTTTAAGAAAGCTTAAAATGCATAAAGTAATGGTGAGTCTGGTATTTTGATGCACCCAGTTAAGGGGAGAGCATAAACCTATCACCCAAACACAGCAAAAAAAAATGTTGTTCTTTTTTTAAAACCCAAAAGACAAGTGATTTACTCTAATGGAGATATTGCTCCATGATAAGCATGATGTTCAATTTTTAAACTGCAAAAAGAAATGTGACGTTTCTATCCTAGGATTGGTAAATTTTAATCCATTTCTATCCTATGATTGGTAAATTTTTAACCATTTCTATCCTAGGATTGGTAAATTTTAACTGTTTCTATCCTAGGATTGGTAAATTTTAACCAAACAAAAAGACAGAAATAAAATCTGGCCACGGACGCGTCGGATCCAGATGAAAGAAATGATTTTAAAGATGAAAAGGTGGCGCGCTGGAACAGAAACCCAGCGCGCTGGAACAGTAACCGTGCGTGCTGGAATAGTAACCGGGAGCGCTGGAACAGTAACCGGGCGCGCTAGAATAGGAACCCTGCACGCTGGAACAGTAACCCGGTGCGCTGCAAAAACTCACGATCCCGTGAAAACTTTCACGCCGATACCTGTAAGACACGATTTTCAAAAAGTTAGCAAAATATGGGGTATTGCCCCACGGTGGGCGCCAAATTGTAAGTGGTAGAAGGGGAAAAACAAACTAAACTATGCATCTACGCTTCTAAATAGGATATTGCATCTAAGATTAAGAATTTAAACTAATTTAAACTACAAATCTACATAAATCTATCCTACTGCTCTCTAACTCTAAAGATTTCTCTAATTTACTTAGCTCTCAGATTTGTAAGCTAATTAAACTATTAAAATGACACTTAGAGAATGAGAAATGAACTATTCTACTCTAATATGATTAAAATATGCAAATTCTATTCTAATGGCAGCCATGACTGCAAATGCTTGATGCTTGAATGCTGCTTGATGGATGCTGGAATGCTGGATGGTTTGGATGCTTGAATGCTTTGGAAACCTGCAGAGTAAGATTGCATTAGTTGGGATCCTTTTCTTGTAGCCCAAGAGCTGTATTTATAGCTTTCACGGCAGCACCATTGTACAGGAAACCGGGATGAGGGGCTGTGATTTTCTCTGGAGAATCCAAAGGCATGGGATGAGAAGAAGGAGCTGATCATGGAGAATGGTTTCTCCCCATGAAAACACCAGGCAAGAAGAGAGGGAGGATTGATGGAAGAAGATTGAGAGGACTTCCTGCAAGTTTGTCCCTGAAGCTCTTCCCGTGAATGGAAGCTGCATTAATTAGATTTAAAAAATCTAATTTTATTGGTGAGTGAATAGTGTAAATGATTTATGCATAAATTAAATATTTTTAGTTTATTTAATTTTAGCAAAAGAGGAATAAATAATTTAATAATTCAAACTATAGGGTTTGTTTTATTAAATTAAAAAGGAGAATGATAATTAAATAAAAGATTTTTAGCAATCTTTATTTAATTAAGAAGAAAGGTGATTTTAAATAACACAAATTATTTAAATTGTGTATTTAATTTTAAGATAGAAGTAATAATGATAATAATTAAATAAAACAAAGTTTTTAATTTTGTTTATTTAATTAAGAGAGAAATAATACGATGAAAATGATAATAATTAAATAAAACAAAGTTTTTGATTTTGTTTATTTAATTAGGAGAGAAAAATAGAAGAATTTAATAAATGAACTTAATATAAATAAATATTTCTATTTATTTACTAAGTAGAAGAATTTAAGATTAATTAATCAAATAAGTCGTATTCAATTAATTAGATTCTCGCACCATTTTTAGGTGTCTGAAGATGTTGGGTGCAGCCATGGTGAGGCTGCGGCCTCCCCACAAGGAGGTACACAATCCCCATACAACTGCATCTTTATTTATTAAAAAATTTTTTTTTAAAGTTTTTATTTAATTCGGTTTATAATATATATATATATTATATAAATATATGTATATATAAATATATATATATTTGTAAATTTGCAATGAATTATATGGTTAATTTTATAATGTGATTAAATGCATGATTTTTAAATATATAATTTATATATATACATATATGTATTTGTATGTATATTATGTATATACGCGTAAAAGCGTGTATATATATATATGGTAATATTTGCTAAAATTGTGGGACAATTAGATGATGTTAAAGTTTGCAATTGTTGGATATTGTGATGTGAATGATTTATTTGGAAATAAGCATTGTTAATTAAATTATGTTGTATGATTTTGGGAAAAATTGATTATTTATTTTGCTTGGTAAAATTGTATTTTTTGAATTATTGTTGAGTCAATTTAGGTTTCTGCTTGATTAGGTTATGGTTATGTGGGAAAGCCCTTGAGTTAGTTTATCCTTCTATAGGAGCTTAAGTTGCTTGTTAGGGACTTCCAGAGGCATGGGGAAATGATGTTGTAATTATGATCTTTTAATTTGAAACTTGTCCCTAATTGACTATAGTTGTGATCTTGAGTTTACATTTGGGTTGTTGTATTTTTATGGGAATTGGTTCATATGACTTTTGATGGGATGTTTTTGCCTCGCGGTTGTTCTATTTTTTGGTTCAATGTTCTTGATGGTACAACCCCTTGGAATTTGATGTTATGTTTTGGGTTTCTAGGGAGAGTGGCTCTACATGGGCACCGACGCACAAAGGGGATGTTAGGAAAACCCACATTAGAGTTAGAGTAATAAGTTAACAGCATTTTGGTTTTTGTCATATTGAATTCCATAAAGATTGAAGCATTTTATAGCCATTTTTCTATACGCGACCTATAATTCAGAATTTATGGTTTTGAGAGTGCAAAATGGGTCCCTAAGCCATTCCACCTAGTGAAATTGGTTCAATCTTGGTGGAATGGATCCTTTAGGTGTAGGTTTTTTGTTGGTGTAGTTCCCAAGAGCAGGGAAGGCAATTTGGAGGAAATAAGTTGTTGCCCTAGTTGTATTTCATGAGTTTTTGTGTTGAATTTGATGGCTAGAGGTTAGGGTTGGTTGGAAAACCCTTGGGTAGTGATTTATGAAGGTTGGGATAGAATGTAAATGTCTATTTTGACATTTTTGAAGTGTTGATAGGGTGAGAAAAGGCTAGGAGGTTGTGGTTTCAATAAACCCTCCTTGAACAAGCACAAATAAGCCTAAAGCAATGGTTTTGAAGTTTGATGAATGAGTGAGTGTTTCTTTGGCCAAATTTTTTTGTTTCAGTCCATTTGATGCCTATTGAGAGTGATGGAATTGATTTTAGGAGTTTGGATGAAGAACTTCACAAAGTTGTTTTGATAAAGTGGCCTATTTGGCTTAAGGGGCAGTGGGAAAATCATTTTTAGGGAAGGAAGGTCTAAAACAAGTATATGTATAAATTGGATATGTTAAAATAGAGGATAAAGGGTACTTAGAAAGGTGAATATTTTCTATTTTTGTGGCCTTCTCTAAAATATATGATCAAATTACACTATTTGATATGCTACAAGGAGAATAAGCAAGAATTGTGAAAAGATGTTAAGATAGGGTTTTGAATATTGGAAAGTTGGTTGAAACACTTTGAATTTTTATTTTTTGTGGTTTTCCTCCCTTCTCTACATCATTGAGGGTCCTTGAGCTTCTTGGCTATATTTTTGAGGCACAACTTTCTTACTATTTTGGTATAAATATGTACTTCCTTAATGTCCTGGATGAGGGGTATTTTTATGCAAACATATTTTAGCTGTCCCAATAAATCAATTTTATCTTGTGAATGATGTTTTTGGACTATTATTCTCTTAGGAAATGGAGGCTCTAGACTCATTGTTGGTGGATTGACCTAATTTGACTCAGGTTCCTTAGATTATTTATTCATGGGCTCTATTGGGAGTTCCTCATCAATTAATTCAATGACATGAGGAGATGAAGGCCCATCTAACATCTTCCCTAATCTAAGGTGTACATCACTCACCTTAACCCAATAGGTGGGGTATTGCATGATGTCATTAGCATAAGCCTGTTGGGAAGGCTTATTATTTTGGATAGGTGTAGGTCATGCTAGAAATTGAGGTGCTCTTGGTGGATTTGGTGTAGTTGTTGAAGGGTTTGTAATTATGGCTTGGTGATGTGGTTGCAAGGGTTGTTGTGGCTATTGATAGGGAATTTTTATTTTTCCACTGTTGACCTCTTTGCCATTGAGTTTTCCATTTATTTTGTTGAGGTGGCCATTGTGAATTATAATTAGGTCCTTGGAAATTCTATGGTGGCCACATGTTTTTTTGTTGTTGATTCCAATTGGATTAAGGTATTGACCATTGTGGGTTTTTCACATTGTCCCAAGATTGAGGGTTCCAATTAGGGAAATTTGTATTGTTACTAGGAAATGACATGTTATAACTCAAAGGATCTTGGGGCATACCTTTTCTTGGTTTCCATGGTTTACATTGAGCTATGTAGAATACCTAACCATCTTTACCTTCCAATGAATGAAATTTTGATGTCCCATGCTTATCTTTAAAAATATTGGCCGGCTTCTTGTACTTGCAATTTATTTTATTTTGTCAACAGTGTGAACAATATTTTGTAAGGGTTGCCTTTGCCTCTTCTTGCTTTTTTTGATGTGGAGGGTATGTAATTGTGTAGCCAAGTGGATAATGATATCCTCTTTCATGTTTGATAGAAGATTGCAATTGATTAACTCCTCTTAAGAATATTAATTTCAAAGATTCATCAGAGAATATATTTTGATGAGATTTCTTGAGGCAGAACTAAAACCTATCTACATAGTCTTCCAAGGATTCATCTTCCTTTTGTGACATCTTGAATATGACATCCCTATTTCTATCGATGCCTCTATAGTAATCTTGGTATTTCTCTAGGAATTTTATCTTCATTGTGTTCCAATTAGGAACAACATCTCTTCCCAACCCATGAACCATCTTAGAGCATCATCTTTTAGTGTTGTTGGAAACAATTTGAGTCTATGCGTATCTATTGTATAGTCATAACTTTGACATAGTACATAAAACTCAAAAAGAAAGATGTGTGGATCCTTTGTAACCAACCCATAAAAGATAGTTAGTGCTAAAGGAGGAATATTTTTCAAAGAAACAACCCTCTCTTGGTTGGCTACAGGGAACTCAAACATTACATGCTCTGGTGGGTCTTCAACTACTACATCAACCATGATGTTGATGTGTATATGGGAAGTCTCCTCTATTTTTGGCGTGGGTACTAGTGTGAGGGATGATTCTTCTTCAGGAATACCCTCACTTTTTTCATTGTGTTCACTAGTATTTTGTAATGCTTCTTGTATTGAAGGGATAAATCTTCCCATAGTGTCTCTTTTCCTCTACATGTAATGTTTGTAACTTTGTGGTTCATTGGTTCCTTCACATTGTTAGTAACTCAGGTTGTGTTGATGGCTAAGAACCTATTTACCCTAATATTGAAAATGGAATTGCTAAACTAGGGAAGCATAAAAATAATTAGAAATACATAGAAGAATATTGAACTTAGCACCATCCCTGGCAACAACACCAAAAATATAGGGCTTTTATAATGTCCAATTATCTTGGTGCTATAGGTAGACACACAATTTAGAGGATGGCTTCCTAACTGAATAGTTCACCAAATCTTTACAAAAGGATGCATTTAATTATCAACTAAGGATTCGTAAGTTTTTGACAATGTTGCACTATATGTGCATTCATGGATTCTTTAACAATCTATATCAATGAGTATAGGTGATTTACACATGCACATAAAATGGTAAAAATTGAAAAGGGAAATGAAACATTAACTAGAAAAATAGGAGAATAACATAAACTATTACTTGTGTTGCGGATACTTATCACTTAAGACTATGACTACTAACTTATGAGACTAAACTATAACTAATCACTCCAGGAGTATAAAATTAGCATTAAGCTACATAATCTAATTCAATTACAAAATCACATTTATAAATCCACATGTATGTAACTGTAAACTATCTTAATAAATAATGCATGAACTAATTTAATAACAAAAAGTTAAAGTGGATAGCAATACGTCAAGTGGCCCTTCATTGAGTTGTTGCTTCCACAACAGATATCAACACTTACTACCTAATCAGAAATTCATGACACTAAACTAACTCCTTTATTGCATGATAAATCTGAACTCTAACAAGAATCTAATCAAGATATCTCATTCAAAAATGCATATTCATTATTCAATTGATAACAAGAAACTAACAATGATCAAGAAAAAATTGGATAACTAGTAACTATATTTGCTCCTCATAGGAGATCCAACTATATAGGGTCCACAAGGAATCTTATTCATCCTAAGACTGAAAGTAGAATTGTAATGCATTTTTCCACTCTCCCTCAAGGATAGGGAGAGGAATTAGTCTTGCAATAGAAAACCATAATTAGTCTTGCAACAAAAAATCATAATTGAAAAATAGAATAAGACAAACCAACTTAGAACTCTTCCCTAACGGTTAACCATAATGATAGAGACATGTTTCATAGGAATTTTCATGTCATGGGTTACTCCTATTCAAAAAAGACTCCTTTCAATCATCTTATTCAGTGTGCTTCTAGTGACTCATGGTTGACTATTCAATGGTTTTCTCTATTCTTCTTTGGATTTGTTGTGCTTTAATCATTCTGGCTACTCCCATGTAACTACTTGTAGTCCTTATGTTGCGGGTTAGAAATCCTACTTGTTGTGGGTTATAGTTCTTCTAGCTACAAGAGGTTAGTTTCATTCTAAAGAATGCACATCATTAATAACCATAAATTAAGCATAGAATCATATTGAATTTCATGAACATTCATACATTTATTCATACAAATATCATCATATCATATTTTCATTCTAAAGGAAACACATCATTAATAACCATAAATTAAGCATAGAATCATACTAATTTCATGAACATTCATTCATACAAATATCATCATATCATATTTGCATTACAACATACTAAAGTTTGGTTTAAGATGCATAAAAGGTATAAAATATGTATAAGGCTTAGGATTTTTTATGAAATTTGGTAGATTGAAGTGATAAAAAATCATAAACTTAAAGAAAATTAGTCATAAGCTGAACTCATCAATATGCAATATAATTTTGGATCATTAAGTATGCTTTATATTTGATATCTTTTTTGAACATATTTTATGCTTAGATCAACTCCTCTTTGCTTATAATCATTTTTTTTTCCTCTTGCAAAATATGACTTTGTAAGGTCCATAAGATAGAAACATGTCTAGGAAACAAGTGACTCAATCAAACCCTTTAAACAAACAAAAATATTTGCTAGAAGTTTAAACTTTGTTCTAATATATTTCTTCAGGATTTAGTGGTGTATAGGGAACCGTCTTATATAAAAATTATTATGTGAACTACTCAACTAATCATATATACTTTCCCTCATCTTGCACTCTTTGCAATTATGTCATTATTAGCTATATTATATTTTATTGGATTTTTTTTTAACCTAGTGACAAACCTTTGGGGTTAAACTTACTTTGAATACAATTGCAAACTTTATATTGTCTTATATTTTAGCACCTTCAGTCCTATTTAATATACCTCTAGGAACACCTTCTTGGGTTTAAGTTGAGTCCAAAGTGTAGGAGATCTTATCCACTCTTCTTCATTTTCCTTTAACCCTCCATAACCTATAGATAAATCTTTATTTTTCCTTCATGAATGATAACCCTTGGCCTTGAAGGTATGAGTATGTTATAGGATTTTGGAGAAAATATTTTGGGACCTAGTAGAATGGGACTATTGTTGGGGATATAAATCCTTGGTTCGTATTCTAAAATCCCTTGTAATGGTTATTAAAGAAATAACTAGTTTATGTGATATTGATTACTTATCAACTCACACCAAAAAATGGTGTCATTGTTGAGGAAGAAATTATAGTTTATATTTTGAAAAATTGCACATATTCATTGAAGAAGTTGCTAGTTTGGGTGAGTTGGTTGATTTTCAACTTACACCATTAGAATGATGTCAATTCCAAGGAAGTTATATTTTTATTTATTTTGAAGACCTTTGTAACATAGTCATTTAAGAAATAACTAGTCTGGGTGATTTTGATTGCATGTCAACTCAAACTGATTGAATGGCACTAGGTAAGAAAGTGTTGCTAGGTTGAAACAATTTTGAAGGTTCTATAGGTGAGAAGACAAAAAATTGTTGACCTTGGTGGTTTTGTTTTCTCTAAGGATTTCTTTATTTTATGAGGTAGTGACTCTCTTATCTTAAATCATAATATTTTATATTGACCTGTGTTGGTGATGCTATTTTTTAATTTCACTTATGCTCAGTAGCTAGTCAAGGTACAAAATGGCATTTTTCTTTCTTTCCCAAGAATGATTTTGTTATGAAAATAAATATATTTTTGAAAATAGTAGTCATGTTTCAACATGAATTATATGTAGTAATCATAGATCATCCTGATTACTTTGATGATACCTCATCTAAGTGCACAAATGGTTCTACACTTAAAATCAAAATGTCAAGCATGTTGCATGTTTCTTTGACCCCTCCAATCAAGAGCTTTCCAATTTAGTAAGCCATAGATGCATGCTTGACCTTGGTTTTGGATAGTCCTATAATCAGTTTTCATCTAAAAGTTCCCAACATGATACAAAAATAGTTCTTAATGATGAACAAGATGAATTTATTGTTGATTTCAATAAGTTAGATGCACATATTTATGCCCCATCCCCTTCATACCTTAGAAGGTAGAATGGAGATTCAATTTTAGATTTCATAGTAGGTTTTCTAATACTATTAATGTTCCCCCATGTGAGTGTGGGCCTATTGAGAGTGTATACATAAATATATGTTATGAGGTCTTTCATCCTAGTGCATGCTTCCTTCCCCCTAAATACAAACCAAAAAAAATGAGAATATGTTTGAGTGGGTCAATGTTGTGCAATAAAAAAATACAATTGATGTTATACCTCCCAATGCTAATGGGGATATTGTTGTTCTTGATAGTCATGTTGGTGGGTTTGTACTAGAGGACAATAATGATGTTAGTGATGAGGATATAGGTAAGGAAGTTAAATTGAATTAAATTTATTTTTCAATTGGTGTCCTTTATTGATTTATTGATCTTGAGAATGATGAGGCTCACACATTCTTTATTTTAAGTTAAGAAGGTGTGTGTGACTCAATTTCTTGGATCCCTAAATATTTTGACATGAATAATTTTTAAGAGTTTGGTTTGCAACAATTATCTTTTGTTAAAGAGGATTGCATTGAGGGTACATTTTTTGTCTCATTGGTTAATCCTACTAATATTGATGTGGTATGTCCTCAAGTAGATCAAGTTGTTAGTCTACAAGGTGAAGAAGGAGAAAAAATTATATTTAACAATTTCTTAGCAACAATTTGTATGTAGTAGATTGTGTTGTAGAATGCAAAATGGAGGGGAAATTTGAAGATTGCAAGTATTCATTTGAAGTTCCTCATATTTTGGAATTATATGTTGAGGGTGAATAATTGGATTTGAATCAAGTTTATGATTCAAACATGGAAGAATATATTAGTATTTGTGTTGCAATTGGATTGTAAGCTCTGAAGGAACCAAAGTATTTACGTGATTCAAACTAGCTTGAGTTTGCACCTACAAATGACACTTTTAAGCTTGGTGTTCAAGAAGATTATCTTCTTCATGAGAATTTATGTGTAGTTTATAATTTCCATCATGTTAGAAAGTAGGTTGCATAAATGTATCATCATATAGGTGAGGGTGAGGATGTCTCCTAATTTATGTGGTTGTCATGCTCAAATAATTGCCATTTAAACCTCTAGCATGATGACCAAAAGAGTGGAAATTTGCATGTACATGCATGCAAGAAACAATATTTGTTACAGATTGGATATGGATGCATTATTAGTTTGAGGGAGATCAACTCTTTAAATTAAATTATTTTTTATAGAGGAAAGCAATTGTAATATTTTATCCATGGCCTTGTGTCATGTGTCTTCATGTAGGGGACCTACAATTGATTATTAAATTCTTGCAACCATATTTTCAAGTTTATTGTGCCTCCATGTCAATTGAAATTTTTTGTCCTACCTTATACATAGTGTGTCCAAGTTTTTATTGTGTTGTCTTTTCTTGGGTGTATTGTGTGTCCTTATGTAGTCATGGATCCTTTATGGCATGATAAGTTTTCGTTCTCCTTATCTCTGATTGTTGTGTTGTTCCTTTCTATGGTCTACTCCTATAAAATAACTCACGATTCTTGTTGTGCTTGCAAGTGATGAACATCCCCAATTAAGATCATTATTGGGATCCCATTAGAAAATTGTAAACTAAACTAAGTCCTTACTAATTATTACCTATCATTCCTTTTCATATTCCTTTTTTCCTTCTCCATGTGTTGTGGTTATCTTTGGTTGATGCAAATTATAAGTCTTGAGTGTTTTTTCTTGTATTTTGGGATGTTAGATTTTCCCTTCCCTTGGTACAATTTCCTTATCACCCTAATCCCTAAAACCTTGGCCTTTTTCCTTGAGTTCTTTCTTATGTTCAGGTATCAAAATTTTCCTTACTTGGGTACCTATTATGCCTTTCCCTCAATATCCAATTCATTTGAGGTATTGACCCATAACTCTTGAATCTTTTCACAAAGTTTCCTTTCCTTATTAGAGTTGTGGCCTTGCCTCTACCTAGTTACCTTTCCCTTCTCATCCCTAAACTTTGATGTTCCCTTCTATGCATCTTTTTGAAGTTCCTCATCCAATCATGCCTTCCCTACCAAGTTTGAATTTTCCTTGCTCCCTAATGGAATTTTAGACTTCTCCATTTATCCATCCCTTTCTCGATTCCCTTCATTCCCTCGATCTCTAAAACCTTAACTCCTTGACACTTTGCCTCCTCAATATTTTTCTGTGTTCATGTCACACTTTTTATAGGTTCATGAACTTGTGAATATTGTGAAAGGTTTATAGGTTCATAAAAAGTGTAACTTGTGACAAAGAAGAAAGAAAGAAGAGAAAATAAAAAATAAAGGTCATGTTCCATATGTTGCAAGGTTCATGGTTTACAAACCTCGGAGATGTGTAATGAATTTTTCCTCAAGCCTAGAATCATGATGAAGGTAAAGAAAAGACCAAATGGATGATTTTTCACCATGTTCATTGGTTCATGACTCATTAGAAAAGGGTGCCAAAGGATTTGAACATGTCATTAATCTATTGTATTATTTACTTACCTATCAATACCATGAATGGAGATGGTAAAAACTCATCTACTAGAGCATCCTTTGTGGTTAAAAGGATCTTATGTCCAATTTCAAGAGGTTAGTGGTTTCAAAAATATTTTTAGGTCAAAATATTGTAATAGGTATGATATTTAGCATTCCCATGATTATTTGTGTATATTTAGGGGGATCTACAATATTTTCTTGAGGTATCATCTCATACATTCACATATATGAATGTAATAGAAATCTAACAAATGTAATAGAATTTTTAAAATAGTACAAGCCTTGAAATGATCTTTTTTCCTTACATGTGTATGTATACAATATAATTTTGGATCATTAAGTATGTGTTATATGTTAACTTTTCTTGATGCATTTTATTATTCTTAGATCAACTCCTATTTTCCTCTATTCACCATTTTTCTCCTCTTAGGTGCTATGACTTTGTAACCATCAGATAGGCACGGGTCTAGGAAAAAAGTGACTCAATCATTCTATTTAAAAAAATGAAATTGATCTTTACTAGTATTTTAGAATTTATTTTGGTACATTTTTAATTCATTATTTTGTAGTATAAGCAAGGAATTGTCTTATATAAAATTGATTAAGTGAACTACTTAGCTAATCATTCATAATTTTCCTCATCTTGCACTCTTTAAAATGATGTCATTATTAGCTATATTAGAGGTCATTTATGCATTTAGTTTATTTTTAACCAAATGACAAACCTTCAAAGTTAAAATCACTTTGGATACAATTGAAAACTCTATATTATCTTATATTTTAGCACATTCACTCCTATTTAGGAAACCTATATAAATACTACTAGGTTTAAGCTAAGTCCAAAGTGCGAGAGAGATTATCCACTCTGGTTCATTGGCCTTTAACCCTCCATAATATGTATATGAACCTCTATTTTTTATTCATGAATGACAACCCATGGCCTTGAAGTTATGACTATGTTCTAGTATTTTGGATCAGTGTTTTTGGGACCCAACAACCCCTATAAGCTTATTTAACATGTCTTACACATTAAGGGACTTACTTGAAGTAGATGCATCTAGCCTTAGGAAATTGACATCTACTCTCTTGATATTCTTATCAAATGTTGTCATATTGATTTCAATATGGATTTCCATGGCATAAGATTCCCCCAGTATTCGAGATTTCTTATACCACAGCAATATCTCATGTTTGCATCAAATGCTCCATAGTATAGGACTAGGAACTTTGATTTTTTTGTCCTCATGGGAGGACACACATTTCTCATTGTCATCACAAACCTATTGTTGAAATGAACAACACTTTTATTTTTTCCTTTTGTATTGTAATAAGCTCATGGATTACTAGTTAGGATCCACCCTTTCTCCATACTACAATCATAAATCTTTGATAAACTCATCCCATGAGTCTATTCTATTATCCAGAAGGATTTTGTACCATTCCTTAGCACTATGGTCTAGTGACTACAATTTTTTTTATTATGATGTCTTCATTTATTGAACTCACCAAAGTGTTAGAGTGGGGGGTGAATCAACATATACTAAAACTTAAATATTCCGAATTGCAAATTAAACATCAAATCACATTAACTAAAAGAATAGCATACATGAAAACATGCACCACACAAGGACACCAAGATTTTTTACGTGGAAAACCCAATGAGGGAAAAACCAGAGTGAGAGTTAACTCACAATATATGAAACTCACTCCTTATAGAAATTATAATGTAGTTTAAGTCTCATTGTCTAAGGACTTGCAAACTAAGGTGCACAACCTTAGGGAAAGATACAAGGACCTCTTGAAAATCACTATCTCAGAGCAAGATACATGAAAATTATAATGAAAAACATGAACATGAACTACTATAAAGATGCATCCAACATATGTTGATGTTGCAATCCTTTTTTACATAATTACTCCATCATATTGACTTCACACACTTCATCTTCAACATACTGCACAACTCCAATTCACCATTCACTATTTTATTCATAAATGATCTTGTTCTTCAAGAATCTTGGCTATCTTTCTCTTCTTTCTTTTATATCTTCATATTAGAGACTTCTTGCATTTCATGCACACCAGGGACACCTTCTCCTTCTTGCATTTTGGAGGTTCCTTGTAATTATTTTTGACCAGATATGTGTATTAACCCTTACCTTTGCTAAGCGATATTTTAGTGATTTGACTAGTTTGACAATGTTATGGTGTCAAAGTATGTAGCATAGCTTGGACTGAGATGATCAAACATTTGTATATGCAAGTATTCTAATGTTTGCAACTCAATTTTCTCAAAAAAAATTTAGATACACAACAACTTAAAACCAACAATGATAGAACTTATGTATAGTTTCCATATTTCAATTGATGCAAGTTCATATTAATGAATATTGCAGATTAAACATACAAAAATAACTTTCCATACCCAATATACACAAGATGAACCATTCAATAAATAGGAACTAATTCTCATATAACATAGATTGATAGAAGGAACCAATGAACTCACTCAAAAACATATATTAAACATATGTAGAACAACATATATATATATATTAATGCACAAAGGAGCTCATTCTGACCTTTTTACACAAGCTTGGTCTCTCTTGCAACTCCTCTCTTATGTGGTTGGCTCGAAATATTAAGGTGGCTCCCTTATACACTTATGTCATTAATACATGCACCTTATCAACAAGACTTTCTCCATCAATGAAAATTCCCCACGCATTAAGCAAATCTGATATGTAATATTTTGGAGATAATATCACAGGCCCTTGATTGCCACACATAAAATATAGACTGACTTTACCGCAAATCTTCGATCATAATTTGTCTTTTTTATGTGATTCGATGGAAGACTGGTGTTTATGAGGATAAGAAGAGTTTTGATGCCTTGAAACTTCCTCAACCTATGGCGGCAGTCTTCAAATGAACGACATTTTTTCCTAGATGACTCCTTGGAATATTTGTCGGCTTCTTCTAGAATAATATAAACTCTTCAAACTCTGGTGGCTAAAGTATTAGTATCAATCTCATTTTCAAATAGTTGCAGCACTAAAAGACCTGATTCAACCTGTTTTGTCTTTATTTCTCAGCATAGTCAATTTTTTGAATCTTGGCGGCTGGCATTAATTTGTTTGGTTTTGAATATTTCAACTCCCTACTCCTCTCAATATATTGCACCTTCAAGTAATAAGATTATCGATAGTGAATGTGAATATCGTCTTCTGACAATGCTACAAAACATTTTAATATTCCTAGTTGCCAATGTTTCTGTCAAAATCTGAGAATTAATTCATCACTATATCAGATCAACGACTGTAATCAATCCACCAAGCAATCATAAAATTAAGCAACATAGCCACACCAAGGTTTTCATCCGGGCGTGACCTTCAAATTCTGAGAGTTTTCATTCTCAGACTTCTTCAATGTCCAAACCAACAGTATTCAATTTCTTGCGTTGATGAATACTTCCACCAATACTCCTTTTAATAATCTCTGCCACCCTCCACTTGGTTCAACTGATTTCTTTTTATTAATGAATTTATTAAGAATAAAATGTTTATTAATAGCTTTATAAAGTTATATTATATAATTAATTAAATAAATAATAAAAAAATCTTTTAAGGAAAATGTAGACTGCTTTTAATATTTAATTAATTAATCCAACTATTCCCGAGCTTATGAAAAACTAGGGACATCACAATATGTTTTCTCATTTGTGTTTTTTGGATTAGGCAATTGTGGATCAACATCAACTTCACTTTGCAATTCATTAAGAATTTTCCTTGTGGCCTCTTTAGTCTCACTTTAGATCTTCATTTTGACATCTTCATCCATGCTCATCAACAAATTTATTCTTCTTTAAGTATGAAGCTCCTTGGCTTGTCTTTGGACAATCTTTTATTTTTCTTCCTAGGAGACAAAGATCCTAGGTTTTTCAATTTCTTGTTGTTTTATTTCTTCATCAGCCTTGATAGCTTCTTCTCTGCTCTTCCTTAAAGCCTCAACAAGGCTATCTAAAGCTTTTTCAACAATCTCACTGAAGGGAATTTCTACATGAGCATAAATTCAATGACAACCTTCTCAATGGTCTTCTTGTCTATTGAAGGGACATCTAGATGCAACTCCACTGTACTATCTAGTAGGCTATACTCAGCAATTCCATTTAACATGGCCCCAAAATCAATGGGTTCATGTGTAACCAGAGGGGTTTGCTCAACTTCTTTTGCAATCTTCTTTCCTTTCTTCTTTTGCAAGGAGATATCTTCAATTTCAGTTTCTTCCTCCTCTTCTAGTTCTTCCTCATCAAGTTTCTTTCTCTTTTCCTTTTTCTTGTACCTTGGTTGCACAAAAATTGTGGTTATATTCTATGGTGGAGTAATAGATGCTACTTTTCTTCTTCCACTGGATGACTGAGTTAATTCAGAGGGTTATGGAGCAGATGCAACAACAAAGGAGGATCTACCAGATCTCCTTGAAACTTGACTAGCTTTTGAAGGAATAGATTTGGCTTTGGAAACCTGTGCAAGAACATCAAATATAGTCTTTAAAGAAGTTCCCAACATCTTGTGAAGCTCATATTTATCTTTTATCTTTGATTACCATGGAACACCCATCTCCCTAAGCTCCTTTTCCACTTTCTTTTCACCAACTTCATCTCTCTTCTTCTTGTAAATCTCATCCATTATTTCTCTATGTACTAAATCTTTTTTGTTTGGGATCCTTAGTTTTGACAACATAATATCTATGTAACCTTGTATGAATTCATGTTTGACCTCATAAGGTAACTTAGGAATCCATGAGGTTTTGGGCTCCATTGCTTCCATGAAACAATGATCCTTGTTCACCATAAATGTTATCTCATTCTCATACTTTCAAACCAAACTAGATGGTATCCTATATCTACTTTGCATCTCTGTTTACAAATTCTTGAAAAATCCCCAATAGAAAGTAGTTTATCCTTGCTTATTCTAAAAAAATTTCATATGTTGTTTGATCTAGGCTACTACTAGGTAACTCATTCAAAAAGAGAAAAGTAGCATATAATCAAGGAACAAAACATGAAGTTATAATTGATTTATTTTGTCTTCTTCAAGTTCCCATTAGCTGCTCTCTCAATAGCTCATATAGATCAAATTTGGAACCTTTCTTTACCATTTGATATGCGGTGTGAATTGCAGTGGTGGTGGCATACCCTTCTCTTTTTATGAAGTAAATTTTAAATGCAATCCCCATTGATGCATACTGGACATCAAGGTCAAGGATATCCTTTACTATTAGGGATCTCTTATCAAACTTA